>APFE031674566.1:0-13634 GCA_000404065.3 Pinus taeda
ATTTTTTTAATATAAATTTTATGTTGTAATTATAAACAAAAGATGTTGTTATATTCTTATCAATCTTCTCTCAAATTTTAAATATTAATCAGTTTGTATTTTTGAGTTTAGGTTTATCGTTCAAATTTACTTAATAAAAAATAGTATCATGCACAAGATATACTATCTATTGAATTTTTTTGCTATAAAGTTTTAAAGCATTTTTTACTATAAAGTTTTAAAGCATTTTTTGCCATAAAATTTTAAAGAATTTGTATATATGTCAATCTAAAACAACATTTATGTGTTTTCATTTTTGTATCAGGGAATATGTGTTTATATTTTGATAGACTATCTGGATATCTATCTTCGGTAACAATTTTCCAATGACTTTTTGACATATCTACCAGATATACAGGTTGGACATGTATCTCGAGAGTGTGGTTTTATTTCTGATAACAAAATTAAGCGGTTTCTTTTGGAAAAAAAATTGGTAATATGTTCAATTTTAATAGTGGCTTATGAAATTATTATGAAAAATATTAAATAAGAAATTACATGATTCTTTTGACAATTTTTGAACATATCTATGAGAGCTACATATTCAAATACTCGTTATCCATGAGATCTATATATTCAAATACAAGTTGTACATGTATCTCCACAGTGTAGTTTTATTTCTTATAATAAAATTAAGTTGGTTTTTTATGCAAAATATCAAATAACATTATGTGAAGCCATAGTTTTTCTATTGTACATTTTGGACAAGTTCAATTTTAATACTGACTTATACAATTATGAAATTACTATGCAAAATATTAAGTAACAAATAATATTATGTGAAGCCATAGTCTCTTTATTGTATATTTTGGACAAGTTCAATTTTAATAGTGACTTACACAATTATGAAATTACTATGCAAAATATCAAATAACAAATAGTCTCTCTATTGTACATTTTGGCTAAGTTCAATTTTAATAGTGACTTATACAATTATGAAATTACCATGCAAATTATTAAATAACAAATAACATTAGGTGAAGCCATAGTCTCTCCATTGTACATTTTGGACAAGTTCAATTTTAATAGTGACTTATACAATTATGAAATTACCATGTTTAAATTTAATTAATAAGCACATCTCAAAACTTAATACTTACAATAACCTTACAAATAGAATAATATGTTTGTCATAGATATTATTAACTTGTAAATAGTATTTGTTACAATATCCATGGGCCAATACCATGGCTCATGAATACACATATGCCCATAAACCATCTCTCATTTCACAATCAAAATATTTTATAAATATATTTATTTGAATTTAATTTTATAACATTTTTTTATTAAATCTAAAGAAAAACTATAATTACTTTTGAGATATATCTACACTTCTATCACATTAAAATATATCATTCGCTGTAAATTAAAATATATTTTACCATATAAATTAAAATAATAATTTTGTAACCATATTTAAATTTCATTAATAGGCAAATTAAAACTTAATATATAACAATATTTTTAACCATGGATACTCACCCCCACTTTACCATGGATATTATTAACGATACCATACAATTGGGCAATATGATGGCTCATCAATACCACATGGCCAAAAACCATCTCTTATTTCACAATTAAAATAATACTTACAATATAACAAGATTTTTAACCATGGATGCTCACACGGTTTTACCATATATATTATTAACCATACCATACCATAGGCCAATACCATGACTCACCAATACCACACGCTGTAAAACCACCTCTCATATCACAATCAATATATATATATATATGGACCAGACACACTCTCCATCTCTCCATCCTAGTATGGAAGAGTTGTTATAATGCCTTGTTATATTCCGTTATCTAAACATTTTGACCCAACCAAATTACATAAAAATAAAAATAAAAATAATGCATCTTAACTCTGAATCTATCAACCTCTGAGAGGAATCAAACCTCTGCAGGTGCAAACCTTTATTCAAGTTTTGCAGTCATAAAAGAGGAGGTTTATAGCTCGAGAGATTTGATGCATGTTAACTCTGAATCTATCAAGCTCTGAGAGGAATCAAATCTCTGCAGGTGCAAACCTTTATTCAAGTTTTGTAGTCATAAAAGAAGGTTTTGTAGTCATAAAAGAGGTTTGTGCCTCGAGAGATTTGATCCCTCTCTGCACTTGATCCTTCTCAGATCGGGAGCTCAATGGATCTAGGTTGGTTAGAGAAAATGAATATGAGAGAGATAAAATTGTTATTAAAAATAACAAAAATAAAAAATTGCATATTAAATTTAAAAAAATGTTTAATAAAATTTTGAAAATAAATATCTAAAAGTAAATAGATATTTTTTCCAAAAGAAAATATTATGTATATTCATAAGGAAAATCGTATATATTTAGTGAATAATCTTATTATCTAAATATCAAAATTATGAGTATCTAGGTTTGAAACCTCCCATGTAAAAGTGAAATTCTATACAAGAAAAAGATATGTAATAATTGAAGATCAAGGCCTCCAAGTCATCAACAACATGAGTTCTGCAAAGTACAGACCAAAAAAAAAGAGATATCAAAACTAGCTAAATGATAGATTTATTTCCATAGACTTTATCTCAACACAATCTGAAAATTCATATTTTCATATATTCTGATAGAAGAACCATTGATTCCTTTAACCAACCATTTCCTTCAACATTTAAAATGTAAATAAATATATTTAAATATAATTAAGAATCTATTTAAATATTGAAAAATAAAATATATGTAAATTCGTAATTAGGAAACGCTCTACTAGGGTTTCCTCTTGCATTCTCTGAATCACCTTTACTGTAACCTCTGTACACGGTAGAACAGATGCCTTCTCTGCAGATTCTGATGGCCCAGATGGGCACACACGTGGGGAGGGGAGAGATCCCCTCCTACAGAAGTATAGAGGCATGAGAATCAAGTTCACAAGGAGCAGTTGCAACACCTAGCGGAGAAAGAAGGTGAGGCAAAGGAACCCCAGTGTTGGGGGCACAGTGGCAGAATTGAATCCGTGGACACTTTATGCCAAAAGCAGTCAAGAAACCCAGATCTGTAATTCATAACCCTGATTTATGAAAGATCATGCCCTGATCTATAAGTTCATTGGTATATGGCCATCTGAATGAGATCTGATAAAATGGATAAAGTTAAAATGGCAGCCAAAAGGACATATAGATCTGAAGTTAGGTGCTCGAGGGTTCTTCACAGTGATCATCGCTAGCCTTGAAGATAAGGAAAGGATTTTTGAGAAAGGACCCTATTTCTATTACAATGCGAGACTCTTCATGCGACATTGGGAGGAATTCCACAATCAAGATTAGTATAAATTCATGGCCACCCCAGTTTGGGTCTGATTATTTGGAATCTCAGTGGATTTTTGGGATCTGGAGATACTAGAAGGTATAGGAAATTCTATTGGGAGCTTTGTTAAAGTGGAATACTCAACAAGGAGAGGAAGGTATACCTCCTACGCACGAATTTGTGTCTACATGAACATTATTTAACCTCTCCTATAATTCATAGAGTTGGAATATCTGGATGAGGTATGGCAACAATTACTAGATTATGAATACATCCCTCTCCAATCCAACTATGCCATGAATATGGGAACTTGTATAAGGAATTCCCTATAAATCAAGTAGAGATGGAGGACTTGCCAAAAGCCAAAGATCCAACAAAATATTGGGAGGACACCGAAGGTTTTTAGGATGTCCAAAAAAAAAAGAAAAGGAATGCAAACGCCCCCTCAACCTCCACACACTGGAAACAAAAGAAAGGGTTGAACCAAAGCAATCACTTTGAAACCGTAGTAGAGGAGGAAGAGAGTATCAATGAATCCAGTGGCCCGACCAACCAGGAAAACCATAAGACTCAACTCAAGGGTGGATAAAAACCTAAGGGAAAAGTTGAAGAGGAACCCTAGGAGAAAGAAGCCCAGATAACGCAGGGAAAACAATATAATATGGAAATAGATGGTTCTAAATAAGAAGTGAGAACATAAGAACATGTTATGAGAAGATTGCTAAATGAATGGAGGAACCTATATGAATGATTTATCTCTAAAGAGAAAAAAGAAACTATACCGCGAAACCTTTCAACGATTTCAAGCCAAACAGGGACCCATAGCAATCAATCAACTAGATCATTTGGGATCTCAACAAGGACAGGGAAAAAAATTAATTACAACAGGGAAAGGAGGAAAGAAAATAGGGTGCAAGAACCTACGGGAATCCATACAGATGGTGGGTGACTTGATAGTTAATTCAGGAAGGGTGGTACCATTAGCTACATTTTTCCACCATATTGATAAAAATTCTCAATGATCATTACATCCCAGAATGTATGAGGCCTCAATAGTAAAGGCAAGCAATGGTATTTGAAATACGTGATCAGAAAAATCATCCGAGTATCATGATTATCAATAAACAAAAATCTCATAATATAGGTTGAAAGAGACTGTAAGGAGCTTGAAACTTCAATACGAAGTGATGGCCCAAGATTCCAATGGTAGCGTTGGTGGGCTAGCTATGCTTTGGATTCTGATGGAAGTGATATTTTAATATTGGGTTAGCCTTCCCAGGATTATTTTAGGTAAATTTTGCCATATTAGGACTAGATATTGGGCTCTTCTGATTGGGGTTTATGGGCCTCACATTCGAGCAAAAAAGGGGGTTTTCCTCTATAACTTAGGAAAACTAAAAGGGTTATATGAGAAGGAACTCTGGATTCTTGGTGGATATTTCAATGTAATAACGTCACTAGAGGAAAAAAAGGGAGGGCTTCATCGGATGGATGTAGATATGGAAGCATTCTAAGACACAATTGCAAAGTTGCACCTAGTGGATATGCCTACAATCAATGGAGTATTCACCTGGAATAACAGAAGAGGGGGATCTCATCAAGTAGCATAGTGCTTGGGCTGATTTCTTATTTCAGAACAGGGAATAAGTAGAGATATTTTTTTAGAAGCATCCATTCTTCTAAGGATGGGATCAAATCATTGGTTGATTAGGATGGAGATTGATCTAAAATCGGGCCCCAAAAACTGACCCTTCTGCTTTGAATCATTTTGGTTACGAGATTCATTATTTATTCAAAAAGATGAAGGTTGTGGAACGAAAGTACTGTGAAGGGTTGAAATCATATGTACATATTTTATCTCAAGCTTAAAGATATTAAGTCCCAGATTAAGAAACGGAACTAGGAAGAGTTTGGTAACATTCAGAAAGAGAAAAAAAAAACTCCAAGACAGAATGCAATAAGTTGAACAAAAAATAATTTTAGAAGGTACATCAGAGAGCTTGGTTGAGACTAAAGGTCGCTTGTTGAACCAGTTGGAAGAAAGAAGGAAACAAGTAGAAATCTCGTGGAAACAAAAGTCCAGAATCCAATGGGATAGAGAAGGAGAGTGAAACACAAGGTTTTTCCATAAAGCAATGATCCAACACATTCAATGTAATCGAATATTATCTCTTAATGATGGATCAGGGAGCCGATTAGTTCAGCATGATGAGAAGGAAGATATGGTGGTTAATCATTCTTAGACCCTCCTTTTGGAACCGACCAAATGGTACTTTGAGAATTACTCAATGCATCCCTCAGTTAATCATCCAAGAACAAAACATGGCCCTAATGTGTGTTGTGATTTTGGAGGAAATAAAGGATGTTGTCAAAGGAATGGCCAAGAAAAAAGTCCTGGACTCGATGGGTTCACAATGGAATTTTATCAAGCAACATGGAACTTTATTGGAAACGATATACTTGAGGTGGTGGAGGAATCAAGACGTAACTAGAAGGTATGTCTGAGTCTTAATTCAACTTTTATTTCTTTAATTCCTAAAACAACCAAATTTGAGGATCACCAGGGCCTTAGAACCATCTATTTATTCAATGTTATCTATAAGATTATTTCTACTATTATAATCAAGCATTTGAAGCCTCTACTTCCAACCCATATATCCCTGGAAAAATTTGGCTTCATGGAAGGTCGCCAAATCTTGGATGGTGTCATTACCTCTCAAGAAATGGTTCATTCCCTAAAGAATCACAAATCCCCTAGTATGATGATCAAATTATACTTATCCAAAGCCTATGACTACCTCAACCAGTCCTATTTGGTTAGTATCCTGAAGCCATTTGGATTTGACCAGTGATGGGTGAATTGGACATTCTCCCTTGTTTCCTCCCTGGTTTTTTCTATCTTGCTCAATGCTTCTCCCTCCCACACCTTCAATCCCTCTCAAGGCCTCTGGCTGGTAGATCTGATCTCCCCTTTCCTCTCATCCTAGTTATTGAAGGTTTGGGTAGATTCTTGAAATCGGTAATTTGTACCTCTCAAATCAAGGGTCTTCGACCATGGGGAAATGACTTATCCATCACGCAACAACATTTTGTAGATGACATCATGTTATTTGTCAAGTCTCCTTGAGATAATCACGGAAAATCAAAGAAATTCTTCAAGAGTTTATGATGGCCTAAGGTACCTTGATTATTAATGAGAAATCTAATATGTTCCTTTTTAATACCCTAAGGACTATTCAAACTTTCCTGGCCCAATTGTTGGGGTTTGGTATTGGGTATTTACCTATGAAGTATCTGGGAATGCATTTAGTGTATAATTCTTTAAAGACCTCTTGCTAGAAAGGCCTCCTCCTCCAAATCCAATCGAAACTTAGTGGTTGGGTGTTCATAGCTTTCAAGTTGGATGACAGAATTGTCCTCTTAAAAAAATCCTTAAGTCTATTCCTATATACCAACTCTCTCGTATGGCTGCTCCTAAAACCTATTGTTCAACTATCGTCTATATCTTTAGGAAATTCTTATGGGAAGGCGCTCATCAATAAAAGAAATGGGCTTTGGTATCCTTCAACACTCTCACTCTTCCTAAGATTTCTCGAGGCTTAGGTCTCAGGGACCCCTTTATCCTGAACCAAGTTATGGGAGCCAAGTTTTGGTGAAGGTGGATAAAAGGGGGATAAGATTTATGGAAGAAAATATGGACCCGAAAATATGATATGTCAATTAAAAAAGAAGATATCCTAAGATATAAGGATCCCCCCTAGGGATCTTCAATCTAGAACTTGGCTGCAAGGAACATGGACCTTATCAATCAACATTTTTTTTGGGAAATTTGAAATGGACATACAACTTTATTATGGAAGGACTCTTGGCTGTAGAGAGAAAAATTGTTCAGTCGTCTAGATCTAGGGGACATCTTCCTCTACACAGCTAGAAGGAATTACTACATAGTTGACCAATTCTGGAAGTTATTATTCCCCATAATAGCTATTGGCAGTAGGGATTGTTTATTTTGGAAGCAACAAGACCCAAGCGGTTGCAATCATAACTAATGTATATTTATTTAGAAATAGGTTGTAACCACTTTTATTTTTTATCAGCATGAGAATCATGAGATTCTCATGACTGATCTGTTTTCTAATTTTGGGTTGTAATAACTATAAAGGAACTCGATTTTTCATGTACAAGGACACGACATATAGAAAAGTATTGTTACTCTGCTTTTGTAATTCTGAGTTCATTTTTAATATTAATCAGCATAGTGATGTTGTTACTGCTCTTCAACTGATTCGTTAATTACTTTTTTGTTATTCCTTCACCCTGCTGAGGAGGAAGGGCCATCATCTTTGGCAGGGATTGCAGTGATAGAGGTACTGTACATTCTTGTTTAGCTAATTGATTTATGGTTTCTTGTTGTTGTTGTACAAATTGTGGATTACATTTGCTATTGCTTCCATTTATATTATGTTGTTACACTGAGTTAATGAACAGAATGGTAGTAACCAGCTGGAGTAGATATTAGTTCCTGTGTGGCGCGCCTTTACTTTGATAGCTACGAAGCGTGATTTAATCGTGTAGAGCGTTTTTATGCCTACATGCATGGTTTGATTCTGCAATTTAGATGAGCAACATCATTTATTGTTTTCTGCATTTCTTTATTCTTGGCTGGAGTGTATCGGCACAGACAATGCGAACTCCATTGAAACGGCAATACCTACCCTAAGTTGACTAAATGTTGCAGTCTCGGTCAATTAAGATTGATTAAAACAACACTGCATAGACTAGACAAAATCTTAAAACCTTTAAAGCATTTACCAACCGAAATTGGATGAAACATAACTCACTATGTGAAAGGAACAACGCAGAGAAGGAAAACCTGCACAAGCAGTAAAGATCTCTATTCCCTCACCTAACAGCGCTAATTCTCTCTCCTAAAGGCCTTGTACTTCCACCCTTGTGACTACTACTATGTTTGGTGCTAGTGGTTCTAAGGTAGGAAGGGATGTTGGGCCAAATGGAAGGGATACTATGGTTTGAGCTGTTGTTTTGAGGTTGGTTTGGACTGGCGTTATGGTCATCTTTCTATCCACTTTTTAGTTTTAGTTGATCTCTTTTTAGTAAATAATTTTCGCTCCCAAGTTTTCAAGTATTCCTCAGTATATCCCTTGCATGTGGACATATGTTTGGCATGTCTTTAATGGGAAAAAAATTCCGGTTCGGGGGAAACAACTTGGTAATAAAGTGAGTGGAAACTGGAAAGTGCCGCATTGTAGAGAAATTGGTAGAGAAATTAGGAAAAACTCTGAAATTTATTACAACCACTAAATGTTGCCATGACTGGAGGGCCATTCTCCTCAAGCAACTTCTCAGTAATAACAACGATTTCCTCTTTGATACTACAAATAGTATGAGCATTTTTAGGAAGATCAGATTTCGATTGTCTCCTCCTCTCTTTTGAAGATGCCTTCACATCAATTAAAGATTTGCGATATGTGAGATATTTACTGCCAATGTAATTAATCTACTTGATTCTCCTCTTTAATTCATTAATCCGATGGGCCATCTGATACCAGCAAATTGGAATGCGGACTCTAAATCTGATATTAGCCTCACCGTTGCAATCATCTACGAGGTACATGGGAATGCTCAACGCTTCCAACAATGGTAAGGCCTTCAATAATTTGTTCGCAGTGGAATTCGACACAGTCCAGGGCTTTCAATACTTTGTTTGCAATGGAATTCGACACCTTCCAGGACATTGAATTTGAGGATATCAACGATGACCATGTGGGAATCAATCTTAATAGAATGGTCTCTAATCTTTCTGTTGTTATATCGTACAAGAATGGTAAATTGGCCTCCTAATCGTGGGTGCTGAGTCTGAAAAGTGGAGAGGATTTAAGGGCAGGATAACCTATGATTGTGTGAATCACAGGCTTAACGTAAGCTTAACAACTGTTGGTTTGGGAAAACCATTATGGCCTTTGTTATTATCTGTTGGTTTGGAAAAACCCTTTTGGCCTCTCTTATTTTGTGCATAAAGACGTGAAGGTGAGCAATGGCATGTGTTGGTACAATACCAGCTGGGAAAAAACCTCAAACAACATGTGAACCCGAGACAATTTTCCACGTGTTAGATTTTAATTCGAATGACGACAAAAATGGGAGGTGGGGATTGGTTGGAATGAAAAAGTTTGCTTAGGCCAAGCCCGCAATGAAAACACCTTCGGTGTAATTAAAGTTATGTAAGTATACAAAAACCTCAACAATAGTTACAATGAATATGTGAACTTAATATTGGCCCTAAATAATATACAACTTAAGAATAATAATAACACATATTGTTATCTTTAAATTTAATAAAAATAATGTGACGATGTGAATAACATTTTACCGGTAATAAATAGTAAATTACCTTTTCATTTAAAAAATTACAAGTCAATAAAGTTAAAAATTAATTTGAAGATGTATGTTACAATTAAATTTTTCTTTAATAAGAATTTGATAATATGAATATATAGCGAGCAATTCAAATAACGAAATTTAAAATTCAAATTTCCGTTCGTCACCAACCAAAAATTAATATTCATAATTAAATAAAACGTTATAATTGAATATTACATTTTTTTTACTTTTATATAAAATTAATTTCCATAAGTGAAACTACCAATTTAATATTATATATGAACCAAACTATATTTATATTACAGGTAATTTTATTTATATAAATTTTAAATATAAAAATCAAATTTCTATACGTCAAACGACTTAAAAATTAATATGGAGGATAAAAAATTATAGAATGTTATCCTTAATCAAAGAATTGAAAATAATTTCCATTTTTCTTGAATCTTGAAAATACATAGATACTCAAAACATTAAATATATAATAATATAATTAGGATATTTCGTTAATATGCTATTCTTAAATGCAAATAACTAAACAATTTTTTTTCTTAATTAAATTTATAAAAAAAATTAATTAATTATATTCTCAACAATGGCAGCAAAAATTCAATCATAATTAAACAGCCTGCGATAAATTATTTGTAATTGGATGGCAATCTAAGCGCAACGATAAGAAACTCTCTAAAAGAACATGAGGAATGATATTAAAATTCTGTCTTGTCTTGAAAAATTACAAGCATATTTTGACAGGCGTATGCCTTCCTCATCTCAGAAGACTTTATCTATATAAATATAAGATAAGAAAATGTTTACTTATTTTTAAATAGGTTAAATTTAAATTAGGGTTAACTTTAATATTAATGGGAAAAATGATTTCTATATTGATAAAATATTGTTATTAAGAATGTGTAAAGTTATAAAAGTTTTAATCTCTTAATAATGTTCCATCTAATTTGAAATCAATAACTTATATTAATATCAAATTGATATAAGTTTATTTCTAATTTTTTAAATTAAATCAAATTAAATTTCATCGGTATACCTTTAAATGGTTTATAATATTTTGTGCATTAATTTTAAACTGTAATTTAAATTTGAAAAATGTTTGCTATCTAAAGCAATGTCTCAACTGCAATTTTATTTTAAAATAAAGATTATTTAAAAACCCTCATCATTTTCATCTGCATTTTGATTTTAAAATAAAGATTATTTAAAAACCCTCATCATTTTCTAAATCATAGCATAAGAGAAAATTAGTTAATTAGTGGACAGAATGCACTACACGTCCGCCTTTGGCAAGTCTAACTTTTCCGCCCATACGACCTCCTGTCGGGGCCTGGAATATAATGTTTTCTTTTTCAATGTATATAACCATTAAAAAAAATATCCGATACTTTGAAATTCCAAACCTATTTTCAATAAATATAATTATTAACCACAATTTCAAAACTATATATCATGTCACTATCTATTTACTGTACTGCATAGCATGTCACTATCAATTTACTGTCCTGAACACTGGTACGGCCTCTGTCGTGGATACTGGATGCGTCCTGACATGATAGCCAGATATAGTGCACTTTCTACATGATGCCCATCAATTCATTCACATTAACATCCTTCAGTCTACGAATAACATGAGCCATTGACAAGGTAATTAATCTTCAGCATTGAGAATTCTCATTTATTGGATAATGAGAATTTTAAAACTTTTATCACAAGTCAAGGATGGCAGGCATCTTTAAAAAAAGTTACCAAAGAATGGGTAGAATTCTTATTTTTTCTTCCGAAGAATTGAAAATATTTGAACTTTTCAGTGGGAACGAGGACAACAATATTTGAACTTTTCAGTGGGACGGGGAACACCAATTTTTTTTGGGTTCAAAATGTAATAAATGGGTAAAATTTGACGAAATAATAATAAGAATAATTTTTTTATAGAAAGAATGTTTAAATTGAGTTTTTATGGTGGAAATAGATTTAACATTATAAAAAAATTTAAAGTTGTTTTTAGTGTAATTTTTTGGAGTTTTCCGTGCCAAATCCGGTAGAAAAATTTGTTGTGAAATCTTGATTTGTGTTATTTAAACTAGTTTAGTTTTTTGACAGTATATATGGATTCAACACCTGAAAAACCCCTAGGGCACTTCTATTGTGCAAGAGTTATCCATCAAACTTGTGGTTTCAATGAATTCTTGCCAGATTTTAGAGAAATTAGCCCCAAAAAAGCTTCCAAAAAATAGCACTAAGACAACTCGAAAAAGCTTTCGAAAAATCTGACTAAAGACAACTCAAAAAAAGTTTTAGGGGACCGAAAGTCTTAAAATTTAACCACTATAAAGTAGATTTACAATTTTCTTGATCAAGAGCAAGTTCAAAATAAAAAGTTCTGTACGTTATGACATAATATTGAGTGAAATAGGAGCAAGTCCCATCGACACAATTGTTATGATGACTCATAAGATATCTAAAAAGAATTGAGCAAATGGGAGTAGGTATGTAACCTAATGTTATCTTCAAAGAAAGAAAACATGGATGAGACAAAACTACACATGAATGCAAAAATGGAATAGCTACCTCAATGCCTGTCCCACAAATAGTAAGGAGCTCATTTTGTTATGTAGAAGTTTCGTAAACAAGTATGGGATTAAGGAATTCAACCATACTTTTTATGTACAGCGAAAAGAGTTCATTGGAATTCAACCCTATTTGTGATGTAAAACAAAAAGAATTCATTGGAGTTAGCATTCCATGGAGGGCAAAGGTTCTCATTGCTCAATTAAGAACCAACTTTGGCATCAACTTAGGTGTGAAAAGGTTCTCATTGCTCAATTAAGAACCAATTTTCGCATCAACTTATGTGTGAAATAGGTCGATGGAAAAGGCCTAAAGAGGTTTGGGAAGAACATGTGTGTACATTGTCTTAGGTGTGAAACAGGGCGATGGAAAAGGCCTAAAGAGGTTTGGGAAGAACATGTGTGTACATTGTCTTTTCAGTGAGAAAATTGTTGGAAGATTGAGCCAGCTCATTATCAATTTGAATAAGAAAAACATTGAATTACAAAAGACGAAACCCAAAAAACAATGGTCCCATGAACTATTTTTAGTCTAACTATCATTTCATTTCATTTAAAAAAAATATAATCCCATAACTATTTTTAATCTTTTAAATATTAAAATATCATTTCATTTCGTTTAAAAAAATCATATCACCTGATAAATTAAAATTCTAAATCATACCAGCTTTTTTCAAAATCACGTGAAAATTAAAGTCTAAATCTCGTTAGAGTGAGGCGTTTAGATATGGAAGATTAACATTAAAAACATACCAGATTTTTTCAAAATCACGTGAAAAGATTAAAGTGTAAATCTGGTTAGACTGAGGCGTTTAGATATGGAAGATTAACATTAAAAACAAATCAGAAAAAGTTTAGTAGATTAGAACGCCACTCGTGAAGAAAACCCACGTATTGGTCAAATTCGCAGCGGTCAGACGGAAACTGAAAAAGATTAACATATGCATTGGAATTTGTTGACGCAAAGGGCTTACACTCTGTTATTCTTAATTTATTTTAATTTAGAATAAATTACATCGCTATCAAATTCCAGAAGATTTCTCCCCAGTGCGCAATTCTACGTTTGGTAAATTGCTTGACTAAATGAAGAAATCTTTGGCAGTACATTATGGTCCAACTACACTGAATCATTCCAAAACCCTACGGTCGTTATTTCTTTAAACTCTAGCACTCGGGTTTTGTATAGTCCCTCTGCTTTGGATCAGGATTCCATCAGAAATGAGACCATGAATCCATAAACACACACTTAGATATTAATGTGGATTGGAAGGCTACAATTGAAAAGCAAGTGGGCACGGCTCGCTGGACGTGAAATTGTCAAACAACATGGGACC
>APFE031674574.1:0-15466 GCA_000404065.3 Pinus taeda
TTATCCCATCAAGAGAGGAGCTAACCCATCCAAAAGAGGGAGTATCCCATTGATGTTGGAACTGAATAACCTCCTCTAGAATACTATAAATACAGGCATTGGGCCAAAAGAGGGGAGGTTGAAAGCTGAACATTCTAAAGGGTAAATGCTGCTGGAATTAGGACTTCCATTGTTGACTTGTGAGGAGAGATCACTATCCTTCCTTGTTGCCATATTGGGAGTGGGTGAGCTTGTCAAAGTAGAGGAAATCTCTTGTTGGACCCTGGGAGGAACTTGCACAACACAAGGCTCAGGTTGTAATGGTTCCTTTTTTGTTATTCAATACAAATAAGTCCATTCTTCTCAATGATTTGTTAATGAATTATTTCATGTATTCCTTGGTCAATATGATAGATATGATTTGTTTTATAATGAATATTCAGATGCTATGTAATCGTTTGCTTTGTTAGTGTATGCAGGTCTGAAAGTGAAGGAGGAGCTCATCTGGATCAGCAAGGCTGGACTGCTACAACAAGCGTGGGACCTAAGGTAAGTTCGAAAACATTTGAATTCTCATAGAATGATGTGTATCTAGAGAAGGATAGCTCTTGTTTGGTTTGTTTGTCATTAGAGAGTCTTAGACTCCTAGGAAGGTTGGATTTGTCCGCAAATATAACTCATTCCGTGTGACAGTCTTGAGAAAAACCTTGCACAAGCACACCAAATTCAGGGTTCAAGTGAATGAAAATGATGAATCTACTTGTTGGGCTCCTATCACCAAGAAACCCTAATAAGATTTTCTTACAGTAGGAATTAGATAATTTGTGGTAGAGTTTTGAGAAATCCATTCTCATGCTATTCTAGATAAGAATCATGTCGTATGACATCGCACAGTTAAATTTGATTATCAGGAACATCCTAATCACTTTGTAGAAATGACAAAAGTTGCATTGTTCGAGGAATTTCAAGAAAGAAATCATCATGTGAAGATATCCATAAGGATGTTTTAGAAATTGAAGCTATTGTTTATTAGGCCTAATACAATCTATAACACACGTTGTTATCGATATCATGTTTAACTTTAGCTTCATTATGACACTTTTAGGGAATTTTACAAGAAATGTTGCAACGACCCTCCTCCTCCTATAGTGTGTGATTTTATTTCATCAATATTCTACAGAAGGGAGCTGTAAGAGTTGTATTACAAGAAAATGTGTATAGGTGGGAGAATATTCACTCAATGTGGTGATTTGACATTGATCCATAGGAACTTTATTATTGATCCCAACCAATTTGGGTTGTTTGATGCCATTGTCACATGGAAGCATTATGAGTATGTCATGGGAAATCAACCATATTCTTCAACTCTCGCTCCTAAGAGGATAAAATATGTTGAGTAAGATATTCCTATTCCACAATTCATGGGGGTTTTTAAAAACCAGATTTATAAATATATTAGAACCTCAAATAGGTCTAGGTGGAAAGCGTCTCAATTTAAGAATTCTCAGGAAGTATTTCAATCAGGCACAATCTTATCGTGGTGGAATTTTCTCAGAATTACACATTTACTCGTCAGACAGAGATACATAGTGAGTAATATCACTCAGACCAAGTGTCCATATTAGTACATGTTCTATACAAACATGCAAAATTGAACATTGATAGTAAGGATAGCACTGACAAGTCACGTGATGTAATTAAGGAGTATCAGGTTTACATTAACGATGATCGTGACCATGAAAAATTGTTCTTGAAACATTTCTTGAGCCTTATTTATGAATCATTAAAAAAAATGCACATAATTCAGGAAGAATTAGATATACTCAGTTGGTTGTGCAAGGAAATTGAATTCAAAATGCACTTTTTATTGGTTGAGCCAATGAGACAAGAAGATAAAAATTCATCATACTTGGAGATACGTTGAAACAAGACATGGACATCGTGAGCATGATGGTGCATGTGCTTGTGTGAAGCGAGCACTTAGGAGGTACCAAATGAGTCATGATGCAGATCAACTCAAATCATAACTAGAGGTGGTTAACTGGTGCAGAACCCATTGAGGACATGAAGGTCACAAATCTACAAGACCTGTGCATATGTTCTTCTAGAATATTAAACTTGGTGATGCAAATAAATCCATTCCTTGTTATTGTAATAATGTATAAGGAATAAGAGAATTACACTCGGTGTGAAGAAAATACACGGGGTAAATATTTGTCATCAAGACAACAAAACTCACATGTTTTATGAGTTTTTCATTGGTGTTGATGTATGTAGACTTGATCACTATGAAAAACATGGGTACGTGAAAGGATGGAAATGTGTTATGAAACCATCTCACAAAAAGATAGAAAAGATTGATAAACGCCTTAGAAATAAGCATCTTCGAGGGGGCAACCTCCTTTACGTTACACAAATGAACAATTCTTGGATGATACAAATGACAAGTCCTCCTTTCTATATATAGGAATCTAAGGGGTCATAATATAATCAGAGCCGACATAACAATAATAATGTAAGGGCACAATAATAACAATAGTGGCGTTCTATGGGGTACAATAATAACAATATGGGGACTACATGGGCGCAACAATATAATAAGGGGGTTGTATTAATAACAATAAGGGGTTACACTAGTACTATAGGGACCTAACATGCCTCTCTCCTTCAAAACAAAATGTGTCCCTCTTAGTCCAAAGGAACCTCATCCAATTTTGACGTGGAAAGAGATGCACAATGAAGGTGTCCCTCTTAATCCAAAGGAACCTCATCCAATTTTGACGTGGCAAGAGATGCACAATGAAGAGGCCATCATTTCACTTGATCATGATCGAATCTCTAATCTTGTAAAGGAAGGTATGTGGCTCATCTATCATTAACATTTTCATCTATAAATTGAAATCTTCAACATATATAACTAATAGATATTTTGTATTTTGGTTGTAGGCGATATTTTGCTATCACTGCCCCCATAGGAAATGAAGAGAATGTGGCCTAATATTTGATGAGATGCACACGGGTGAAAATTAAGTTGTTGAGACCATATGAAGATGGAAAATTCACATACAAATTGGTGACATGGTTGTGATGGACCAATTTTTTGAAAAGGCTAAAAAACAAACTGATAAAATCATTTATAGAGATTTTATGCCTAAATATATATCTTGTCAATACATTCATGTAGTCGTAGAATCTCTAATCAATCTCATAGAAACTAAAACAAAGAAAGGTGAACCAAGGTGATGGAAAATGACAAAATCAGACCATGAATGTATTATGGAGACTTGCATTCCTATGAGCCATTGGCCAGATGAGTAGATAATGCAAATGGAAAGCCCTAAAGTTGAGTCTATAGTAGTCAAGTGTAATCTAATCTAGTATAAGAGATCTCAAATGTATGATTTCTTTAAGCTATAAATGTGAAAGTCGAATACTCTTGTAATTTTGTAATTTTGAATAGAGAAATATTTCCCTTTTTATCTAGGATGGATTCATAATGGTGCACATATATGTTATATAAGATTTTGGTTTCCTTTAGGTTCTTAATTTTCTAAAGTACATTGAATTTCAAGGAGGTGCTTTAGAATAAATAGGGATTTAGATTTAGATTTAATTAAAATTTGTCATCTTAATTTTTTTAAATCTCATGTGTATAATATTCATGTTGAGCATGCAAGAAATTTTATAGATCTATGTACATCTCGTTCATATTTGGTTTCTATAAAATCCATTTCAGTATGTAACAACCAAGTTGATATGGTCCATTTTACTTAAAATTGAAATTCAACAATCCAGGTTATGAACAACATTGAAATATTTTTATGTTATTAATAATAAATATGACATGTGTGAGCTTGATATAAAACATGGAAAGAGTTAATAAGTGCAGTATGTATAATATATATATATTATATATATATATTATATATATATATATATATTATTATATGAGAGAGAGAGAGAGAGAGAGAGAGAGAGAGAGAGAGAGAGAGAGAGAGATCATGTTATAATTATCAAGCTCTTTAGATAACCTCAAAACAAATAAAATCAAATAAAACTTAATAGTAGTTTACATCTTTACATCTAAATTAAAATCATTAGAATTTTTAACATACATTGGTTGTGCACTAAAAGACACTTTATACAAATTCAACATTAAATTGATGTACATGATATATTTTTGTTCATTTTAAGTATTAAAGTGATTTGCATCATAGTAATATTGTACTTATTTCCTTAGTCTACGAAACTAGAATTCAAAATTGTTATTTTGTAAAATTTTACTTCTTGAATGTTCTTAATTGAATGTCTTAAGTTAACGAATTGATTGAAACATTTTGATAGCCAACTAAATTTAGGAATATTCATAAAATTATATAAAAACATATAACAATATATCATTAATTTTTTTTTGGTATATTAAATTCCAATACATATGACTTATATCATGTGTTATGACAAAGTCATTGTAGATGACTTCAAAAGAAATAAAATTTAATAAAATGAGTTATTAGTTAAACATTACTAGTTGAAGACATTTTTTATAACTGAATTTAAAGTGTATTTCAATCATATTTATGTATTTTAATTGAACCATGGACATATATTCTAGTTCATTTTAAGTATCAAAATGATTTACATCATAGTCTAACATTGTATTTATTTTCTTAGTTTATTTATTGAGAAGTCAAAATTGTTATCTTGTTAGCTATTTATGATAATAAACTATCCATATGAAAATATATACAAATTACATTATACACATGAACATAGAAAAACTAAAATAATAATCATCCATAAACTGAAATATTGTTCATGCATCCATAAACTATCCATGTATGAAAATATACAAAGTTTGTACATCACATGTGAATATGCCCTATGAAATGGGCTTGAAAATATACAAACTATTTATCGTCGACTTTAGAAAGTATCACTTCCAAAACTCTTATGTGTGTTCCACTGCATAGAGTGAGCGTCCATAATCCGGTACTGCAATATAACACATTCAAATTCAAATTAATTAAAACATTTTTGGTACAAATATAAACAATCTGGAAAAAAATAATTTTGAACTTTGCATTTAAATAGTTCCTTACTTCTGACTCACTCAAGTGCAAATGGAAGTCAGGTGGTATGGGGATTTGATCAATCTGGGTTTGGTGCTCCCCTGCATATGGATCAATGACTCCATACCTAGCATCCTTGATTGAATGGGAAAGTTAGTGTTTGATGTGCTAAATTCCAATTCAGAATATAAACAAGTGCTTGAGGATTATGAGGTAAATTGCAAGTTAACCATGAGTTTTTATGTCTTTTGATGTAAATTTCATTAGAAATTAACATACTTAAAACAATGAAAAACAACGTATATCAAGCATCATCATAAATAGTAACACAATAGTAAATGATGAAGGAGTTCAACCCTGTTGGGCTATGTTTCCTTGGTCTAGATTCCAATGGCTTGACCCTCTTCAATTATTCTCAAAAGTGTGAATACATATATTTATAGTGCTCAAATGGCTCTGAAACTTGTTCCAATGGCTTCAAAAGACCCAAAAATTCCTTTGTAGCCTCTTCTCGCTCCCAAATTGGTAAAAAACTCAACAAGTCATGAGTTCTCCTGGCTTGGCTGCTATTCGCTCTACAAATTCCCCAAAATCTGGCACCAGTCCTACAATTTCTCCCTAAATTCCGCTAACTGAGCGCCAATTTGGTGAAAATCCGACGTAATTCTAGGGGCGGTTAATAATTCTGTCAAGGCTTAAGGTCTAAAAAATGTGGTCATGTGGGGGGACCACATGACTGGGGCCAGGTCTAACTGTCTGCCGCTGCCAACTAGTCCCCGACTTCCTCTGCCCGCAGTTTTGTTGACATGCCATATGGTCAAGGCTAACCCTTCTCTACCTAGGCCTTGGTCACAATAGTGGTTCTATGACAACGTTTAATGGGTGGGGGCAGGGCTAAGCCCTGGCCCCTTCCCCCAACACCTCTGTCGATTACAATTTAAAAGAGGTTTTTGTCATATGGTTAACAAGGACCATGGTTATATCGAGTGGTTAGGGGGTAGCACTATTTGTTGAGAGGTCATGGTATCAATCCCTGTAGAGTCTAGCTCATACTTGACCCAAAATTTTGGTGCCCCTTGCTGCCACGTGGCCACCCATGGTTAGCCACCAACCAACCAACCAAATCACGCCACCTCAGCTTTGTACCCTGTGACATGAGGCAAATCCTAATTAGATGCATAAAAACAAAGTCCTCTATCACATCAACCTGCCATATCATCCTACCACATCAGCCTGCCATGTCAACAATATGGACTGTTGACTAGGCTATCACAATTTTTCCAAATTCACCTATTTTGGAAAATGAACAGAACATGTTTCTGGGAGCATATGGAATCTATTTCACGTGAAATGATTTGCACCAAATTCAGGACATCGAGCACTACACGTCATTCATGTTCCACACTGATCCAACAACTTTGAATTTTGAGCACATTTTTGAGCACCTAGTCACTCCTCCCCACTGGACGATTTTGGACCCCAGAATATCACTTTCGATTGTTCAACAGATGAGGGTATAGTTCCCTCACCTTTTCAATCTCAATCCATTTGGCCTTGGAAGAATTTTTTCCTTTGAGCTCCACTCGAAGGTAGTCCACACTCCCTCGTTTTGAAGGCCTTGTTCTTCTGTCAAGAATGGTGTTTTGTTGTAGTTCATCAACGTATTCAGGAGATAAATATTCAATGGAATGAATTTGAACATTCCCTCCTTGATATTATATCAAAGGAGGCTCATACAACCTTATATTTTCCACATTAACAACAAAATAATTTTTCATATATGAAGGCAAATCCAACCTGAAGGCATTGTCACCAATCGTTTCCAGAATTCTGAATGGACCATATCGAATTGATTTCAACTTTTTACCTTCTCCTTGGAGCCTCTCTTTGCTAATGTGAAGCCAAACTTCATCACTGGCTTAGAATTTGTGATCTACACAATGCTTGTTGTGCCTTGCTTTGTACTTGCCTTGGCTCTTTTCAAGATGATCTTGAATTGTTTGATGTACCATTTGGATTTGTTTAATGAACCTTTTTTCTTTGTTTATGTCACTATGACCATCAATAGCAACATATTTTCCAAGAATCAAATCCAAAGGAGACTTAGGAAAGTATCCCAAACATGCTTCAAATGGTGATGTTTGAGTTGAAGAGTGCTTGGCCCAGTTGTAAGCATGTTGAATGTAGTGAAAATGTTCATCCCATAACTTAGGATTCTTTCTGCAATACCCATGAAGAATATGTATCATGGTACTCTTCACCACCTTTGTTTGACCATCTGTTTGTGGATGAAATGATGTGCTCTTTTTCAATTTGGTGTTCATGAATCCCCACAAGCTTGACCAAAATTTCCAAACAAAGCGAGAATCTAGATCACTAACAATGAATGTGGGCAATCCAAAATGCACCCATACGTTCTGAAAGAATAACTTAGCAGTTGATTCAGCTGTAATTTTCTTTTTACATGGCATCAAAATACACATTTTGTTGAACCTATCCACAAATACATAAAGATAATCATGTTTCCTTTTTTATATAGGAAGACCTCCAACAAAATCCATAGAAACACTCTCCCATGGACGAGAAGGTACTGGAAGTGGTGTGTACAATCCTAACTTTCTATTGCTAGGCTTACTAATGGCACATAATGAACATCCTCTAATAAAACATGAGACACTTTCAATTATATGAGGCCAATAACAATACCTCTATAAATGTGTCCCCATCTTACATCGAAATTACAAGCAATAAGAGAAGTATGTGCTTATCTTATGATGTTGACTATTTCTCCATGTGGAATACAAAGCTTAGGAAGATGGTACAACAAGTTATCATGCATATGATAATCCAATTCCTCTACTTGATTCCCTTAACTCAAAGTTGCATATACATCTTGAAAATCACTCTCTAAAGCATATTGTTCAACATAGCTTTCATGCAAAATAGAGTTATTCTCGAGTAAAGTAGATGCACTAAAGATAGGCCTAGAAAACATATCAACAACCTTGCTATAAATACCTTTTGTATACCTTATTACCAAGTGCAATTGTTGAAGAAAACTCATCCATCAGAAGTGCCTTGATTACTAAAACTTATATTGAGATTGCAAGTATTGCAATGGCTGATAATCAGTGTGAATGATTGTTTCCTTACCCATTAAGTAGTGTTCCAACTTTTCCACACTTTGCACCAATGCATACAATTCCTTGTCATATGTAGGATAATTAATCATTGCACCATTGAAAGTTGTTGAATGAAAACAAAAGGGCTTACCATGTTGCATGAGGATTGTACCCATGGCATAATCACTAGCATTAGTCTGGATCTCAAATGACCATCTCAAGTATGGAAATGTAAGTATTGGAGCTGAATTGATCTTTTCCTTCAATGCATCAAAGGGATTTTTCTATTTTCCTCCCCACTGAAAAACCTTTTTCAAACTACTCAATGCATGCAAAGGCGCTGCTATAGAAGAAAAGTTAGCAATGGATTTCCTCCAATATTGGGTTGCTCCCAAAAAAATTCTTACCTCAGTAAATGTCTTGGGCCTTGGCCAATTGAAAATGACATCAACCTTGGAGGGATCTATTTTCAACTCACCTCCTCCAACAATATGACCCAAGTAAACTAAAGACGTTTTTCCAAACTCACACTTTCACATCTTTAAATACAATTGTTCTTTCTTTAAGACATCAAGTACTTTTCTAGCATGCATGACATGTTCATCACAAGGTTTATAGAAAATTAAGATTTCATCTAAGTAGACTATAACAAAGTCATCAAGAAATTGCCTCAACACATCATTCCTCACACACATGAAGGTAGAAGGAGCATGTTGTAGTTTCTACAACCACCCTTCAAAATTTTTCCTTAGCTTCATTTTGGAGCCTCCCTACCAACCATTTTTAGCAACATGTCTTGTACTATCAAGTACATAGGCTTAAATTGTGTTTCAATGGCCTATCAGTCTATGCATGTCAACTTTTTTATCTCCCTCTAGCAGGTCAACATTCCAGACTTAGACTATTTTCTTGCTAAGACATTCCCCCAGAAAATTGTGCAATTTTGGAGGGGAACGATCCTTCCCTCTAGAAATTGCACAAATAAGCTGGGTAGCCTGCTAGACTCCAGAATTGCACAAAGCAGTTAGGTATTCCTCCTTCAAAAAATTGTGCAATCTGACCCAGCATTGGGCCTCAACCCAAAAATTACGCAATTCTAAGAGGCAGTGACTTGCTCCGTCTAGAAATTGTGTAATGCCTGACAGACAGCCAACTCTACTCAACCCAGAAACTGTGCAAATTTTCATCCTTAGCTCATAGACTGATGTATGTGCCTTCAGGTTGATCGGTTCCCTCTAAGACAAAGCAAAATGGATTTGCATGCATGGGCTTCTTTTCCCGAAATAGCAAAAGGCAACATGAAAAAGGTATTCCTAGATTTGAGGGTTCTATGTTTAACAGCTAGAGGTTACATGAATAGATCATTGTAGAAACCTCTCGCCGAGTGTCACTTTTTCCTTGATTTGTGGCATGCATGTCACAACTCAATCTTATCAAAACTTATGAACTAGACATTACAGAGCTCATTTCTCACATCAATAATGCATCTCTCACATCCCACATCGCATCTAGGAGTCTTCGACACTTTCAACTTAGTTGTTTCAGGGTAAGTCTGCTTCTCATGTCTTGCACTGCATTTCTGTCACTTTTTGTGTTTTTCTTTGTGTAATTGTTGTTTGCTTGATTTCAATGAACACTTTCTATCATTTTAATATATATTAACTTGTAGAAGAATTGTTTCAGTTTTTGTTTGAATCTCACTACTGTCACATGAATGACATTGTTTTTACACCAACGGTCGTCGTTGCGAAGACCCGCTTCACACACATGCATGTTTTCCTATCTTTTGAATCATGCACTTACTATTTTCATGTATGATCATTCACTTCTTGTTTACACTCACTTTCACCATGCATTTAGACTTCTCATGTTTTCAGTCGCCCGTCAGCGGGTCTGGGCTACCTTAGTTCGGAGCTTACCTTGCCTAGCTAGCATTACACATTTTTGGAAGTGAAGGATTTGCCTTCCCTCCAGAAATTGTGCCAGTTTGGACCAGCACTAACCTCCAGCCTTGCATTGTGCAATTATGGGAGGCAGTGCCTTGCTGACCTAAGAAACTACGCAATGTAGTTTGTTGTTTTGCATGTCACTACTGACTGAAATTGCGCATTGTGTAGTTTCAATCCTCAGAAAGCCAGGTTTGACTGTGCATTGCATAGTTCCAATAGTCATTCATCCTCCCGATAGCTCAAATTGTGCCTTGCATATTTTTGGCAGTCAGTCTCCTAGCCTCCCGTTGAAAATTGTTCAATCTTCACAAATAGACACATAGGTATGTTACATGTTAGTCCTCCAGGTTTGTTTGGTTTTCAACTAACAGATTGCTTCCCATGAGTGTTGTTATGTCTCCATGTATAACACGTGTCTGTCTACCTCTCAGAAGCATAGGTACAATGGCTTCCAGGAGAGAAAAGTCAAATACACCGTTGAGAGCGCAACTGGGGATGCAGTTGATCAAGTGTCTATGAACTTGCCTATCTATGAAGACATCAAGTTGTTCATAGACAAGGATATCAAGACAAAATGGTAGTGGCATCACAACAAGAAGCACCATCAACAACAACAGAAGGTAGCATACTTACGTGCGACAAATTCAAGAGGAAGGTTTTTGATAGCACAGAGGCAGAGCAAAGTTCCAAGTTCAAGTGGATCCACTTGTGATGAAATAAGCTTTGAAGACTGTGGCTATGAGGCAACGACGTGACAAGAGGATCACGCGAAGGTAGAGAGAGAAAGAGAGAAAACCGTTGCAAGTGTTGAAGAAGCAAATCAAGGAAGAGCAGGAGTTGCACAGTCGAGAGACAAAGTTTCAGTAGAAACAGGTACAACAAGAGGCACAACATCCACGGACTAATGAAATTGTGCCCATACAGGTTATAGACCCAACCCAACAACTAGCATGGAGCAAACAGGGTGAGCAGTGTTGTCAATTGCATGCAAGGATGTTCAGGAGCATGGATGTCATCATGCACACACATGCAATCCCACCCATTGGCACCCTCACTGAGGCAAAGACAAGAAGCAAGTCTGACTAGTGCTAAAGATGTATTTTGACAAGTTGATGTGCACGGTCACCAGCACACACTTGGAGATCAGAATAGACACTATGCATCAATATGTTGCTAGTCTAGCTACACTCAAGACGATGATGTGAAAGTTATCAGATGAGTTGGACAGAGGAGCCATATCGGTGTACTTGGATGCAACCAAGGCAAGAGTTCACTTTCAGCAGGATGTTACCATTGAGCACGCAGACACCATCATGGAAAACCAAGCTTGCCATCAGTTCACCACCATCGATCATCACAATGATGTCAAAGAGTTGGTCTTCTCACAGCTGTTCGAGTCTTAATAGTGCCTTCCATGGATTTCTCAAGCCTATTTTTTCTCACATGGGTACATGTGCAGATAGTATGTAACATCTTGTAAAGTGAAAGTCCAAGTGGCGATAGTTGAATGTAACAGTCATATAGTAGGTGAAGAGTCATGAGGGTAGGTGAAGAGTCACAAAGGGGAATGTCAAGGGTCACCCTACCCTTTGTTATTTATAGAACCTCATCACTCATTGTACAAGATTTTGGGCAACCAAGCTTCCAATAGGAGTATCTTAGAGAAATCTTGGAGAGCATTGTAATGAGCCTTGGCTTCTCCACAGTGAAATGCTAGTACATCTCTTTGGAGGAGCATGTGGCAGTGATTGTAATGTTCCATTATCGGGACTAGTCATTGGTCATGGATGTACTATATGATTGGAGCTTTCACTTCTTAATATAATAGAGCCAATATGTTTCATGCATATGTTGTTATTGTATTTCAGTTAACTTGGTTACTCTAATGATATATGTATTTATTTTCTTACGCATGTACATATAGAATCTTCCTTTATATGTATGTATGAATATTACTGAGATGTGTTGTTGGTTTAACTCTCACTTTGGATTGTTGGTTCACCTTCCTTCCAATTTGTGATGCATCTTTGCTCGTGTGTTCCCTTTCAAGCTACATGTTTACATAGGTTTCTAAGGGGCACACTCATTCCACCTTCTGAGTGTTAGAACAGTTCATGCACTTTCCTTTATTGTTGTGCATGTCACACTCTTTCTACCAATAACAACATCCTACTTACCTCTACGTGCAACTATGGTCAAGGCAATACCATACGACCCACTGTTGGGACTCCTACACTAAACAGTCTGAGGTCTAGATGGGACTTCTTAGTAGGGAGATCCCCTGACATGTTGGTGGGTCCAGCACCATCAAAATTTTAGTGCTAGGAGGGCCAGATGATAAGTTGAGTCCTCACAATATGTTTTGAATCTTCGTACGCTAAGTCCTCACAATATGTTTTCAATCTTCATACATATATCATGGATTCTATCAAACTTATATCTCTGCAATGTTTTTTGCATGTCGAGCCTCTCGACATCACAAAGGAGTTTGTTGATATCTTGTTTGAATTCAAGTATGATGGTGAAGGCAAAGTAGTCTTGCCTAAGTACTTAGAAAACTTTTATGCATTCCTTGCAGATGAGTTCTATGCAGAAGAGGCCAGCATGCCTCTTGCATAAACATTTCATGAATCCCCACTACGATGGTGCCAGAGTATGCCACCCAGCAGTGTGCACTCACTTGAGTAGTTCTTTAATCTCATCGAATCTACTTTCCATAATTTTGATCCATAAACCTCTTGACCAAAAAATGTTATAACAAATCACATATGGATTTTAGGGACCACTTATATGTATTGCATTTTCAAGCACTGAAAATTTAGATGAAATTCCAGTATCTCATGGATTGATTTGAGTATTTCCTTACCAAATCTATTAATCCCAAGAAGAATTTCTTGCTCAAACCCCACTCAGCATACTTCGGTGATGGAGCTACGCAATCATAGATAGACATGGTCACTATCACAAGTGACTGTCTGTCGTCCCCTGATCAAACAACTTCACCACCGCAAAGTGTGGGAGAACATGCACACACATTCATTCAACTGTCACATCCTCCCAACATCACTTCTCTCAATTTTCATGCAGACTTGGTTGCGAAGCCCATGGGTTGTCACATGCATGTCTTACCTCAACCTCCATATTCATGTTCTGCTAATCCTATGGATTGCATTGTCTTGTGTTCTTCCATTCCAGACTCTACACCTGTTGTGAACGAGGATCAAGCCATTGATGGATATGGTGTTGCACAACCAACCTGCGTTGTCATTCATCAAAATTATGAATGGGAGCCTGAACATAAACCCACGAAGAAGGATTATTCCCTTCCATCTTCACCTCCTCCTCTTTTCCCCAACCTCTTCGGTGATTCTGCCATCCCTGATTTTTCTCGTGTATCTTCGTCTATGGATGCACCTATCGCTGATCACTTGTAGAACACACTGAATGTTAGTACATCATTCGAAAGTGGAGAGGACCACTCATTCATTGAACATCCACTTGATTCTTCATCTTCTTTTTCTAGAAATGCAGAGGGTGAACATTATTTCTTCTTATCTACCCCTCTGTGTGATTCATCAAATCATGAGGATGTAGACAAACATCCTGAATTTTCTGATCTTGGTTGTCGTGATCACTCTACTTCTTCATCGGATCACGATGTTGATTCAATCATTGTTAATATATCTTATGTAGGTTTTAACCCCACAGATAAATTACCTGCATACGAATTCTAAAACATAAAAAATAAACAATGCGAGAGCATAACACATAAAACACATATACATAGATATTTCCCCTCGATCCCAAAACCGGGACTACCAACATGATTTTTTTATTATGTTCCTTTCAATGTTACAATACATATTTATACATGCCCAAGCATCCAATACCATGGACCGAAAATCATCGCGTCCAAAACCATGGACCGAAAACGATCACGTCCAAAACCATGTGTGAAAATCATGCACAAAACCATAGGTCGGTCCACCCGACCTAACATAGGGTCCAAAAAACAAAATTTTCTGGGGCGTTGCCCCGTACCCCATAAAGGGGGGTTACTTGCACCCCTCAAACCCCATATGACGCCCCCACTATGCAAACGGAACAACGAAGGAGGGGATCTTGCCCCCCTCTCACCCCCAGTTAACTACGTGGGCTAGTCGTGGAAAGCATATAACACAACCCAACATTCTCCCACTTGTTGTTTTCTTTCCATAGGGGACCACAAGAGAGCTTAGTCATTGATTCGGTCCTGCAATGCCCATTGTTTCTCTACACCAAGAGAACTTCTCAGAGCTCAAATATTATGTCAATGCATATGAAGTATTCTTCAAAGTGTCCACCTTTACCAGCAACACCTTTTTGTCTTCTATCAAATCCCTCACAAAATGATACTGAACATCAATGTGCTTTGTCTTTGAATGATATGCAGGGTTCTTTGCCAAAAAAATTGCACTTTGGCTGTCACAAGTCTATCCTTATAGCTCCCTGTACTAACCCCATACTTGAACACAATCTCTGCAACCAAACTGCTTCCTTGCTTGCATGAGTGGCTGCCATGTATTCTGCCTTTGTAGTTGATAATGCCACTACATATTGTTTCTTACTCACCCAACTGGCTGCACCTCCAAATAGGTTAAACACATACACACTTGTAGATCTTTTCTGATCCAAATCCCCACCCAGTCTCCATAAAAAAAGCCACGAATATCCAACACTCTGTCCAACCCTGGTCTTCCTTGGTAGCAAAAACCATAATCACTAGTGCCACGCAAATACCTGAAAACCTGCTTCATTGTTGTCCAGTGCTCCTTCCCTGGTTTTGACATAAACCTTCTCAATACTCCCGCTTCATGTGCAATGTATGGTCTAGTACAAACCATTGCATACATCAAGCTACCCACTGCACTTGCATATGGAACATGGGACATGTCCTCTTCCTCTTCTTGTGTCTTGGGACACTGTTCAACAAATAAATTCACACCTATAGGAATACGAACCTTCACCAGTTTACTATCCTGCATATTATACCTCTGTAGTATTGTCTCGACATACTTCCTCTGGTTTAACCATAGCTTCCTCTTTGCCTGATCTCTTTTAATTTACATGCACAAAATATTGTTTGTAGCACCAAGATCTTTCATGTCGAATTTGGAGGACAATCAGGTCTTCAAATCCCAGACAATTTCTTTGTCATTTCCAACCAGCAACATATCATCTACATACAAGACTAGATAAATACCATGGTCACCAATTAATTTAAAGTACACACAGTGATCTGCTTTGCTTCTGGTGAAGCCAAGTCCCCATATAAATGTATCAAATTTATGATACCACATCCTTGGTG
>APFE031674574.1:20050-35155 GCA_000404065.3 Pinus taeda
AAGTACATAGGCTTCAATTTTGTTTCAGTGGCCTGCCGACCTGTCCATGTCAGCTTGTTTGTCTCCCTCCCGCATGCCATCATTTTGGACTTAGACTATTTGCTGGCTGAGACACTTCCCCAGAAAATTGTGCAATTTTGGAGGGGAGCCAACCTTCCCTCCGGAAATTGCGAAAAATCAGTTGGGCAGCCTATTGGGCTCTAGAATTGCGCAAAGTAATGAGGAACTTCTCCTTTAGAAAACTGCACAATCTGACCCAGCACTGGGCCTCAACCAAGAAATTGCACAATTCTGGGAGGCAATGACCTACTCAACCCAGAAATTGTGCAATGCTTGACAGACAACCAGCTCTGCTCAATGCAAAAATTGTGCAAATTTTCATCCTAGGATCACAGCTCGATGCATGTGCCTTCAAGTTGACCGGTTCCCTTCGGAACCAAGAAAAATGGATTTACATTCATGGGCTTCTTTTCCCGAAATAAAAACAGGAAACATGCAAATGGTATCCCTAGATTTGAGGAATCTATTTTTAGCAACTGGAGGTTATATGCATAGATCATTTTAGAAACCTCTCGCCAAGTGTCTCTTTTTCCTAAATTTTTGGCATGCACGTCATAACCTCGATCTTATCAAAACTTATGAACTGGACATTGTAGAGCTCATTCCTCACATTGATCATGCAACTCTGAAATCCCACATCTGATTGAGGAGTCTTCGACACTTTCAACATAGTTGTTTCAAGGTAAGTCTACTTCTCATGTCTTGCACTACATTTCTATCGCATTTTTTGTTTTTCTTTGTGTGAGTGTTGTTTGCTTGATTTCAATGAGCGCCTCATGTCATTTTCATGTATGTTATCTTGTAGAAACAACATTTCAGTTTTCATTTGCATCTCACTGTTGTTGCATGCATGACATTGTTTTCACACTAATGGTCGTCGTTCGATGACCCTCTTCACATACATGCATTTTTTCTCGTTTTATGTATCATGCACTTACTGCTTTCATGTATGATCATTCACTCTTTTTTACACTCAGTTTCACCATGCATTCATACTTCTCATTTTTTCATTCGCTCGTTGGCGGGTCTGGGCTGCCTTAGCTCGAACCTTGCCTTTCCTGACTAGAATTGCGCATTTCTGGAAGTGAAGGCTCTTCCTTCCATCCAAAATTTTTGCAATTCTAGCCCAGCACCAACCTTCGGGCTCACATTGCATAATTTTAGGAGGCATTTCCTTGCTAGCTCCAGAAACTGCGCAAATGTAGTTTGTTGGTTTGCATGTCACTGTTGATTGAAATTGTGCATTCCGCAATTTAGTCCTCAACAGGCCAGCCTGGACTGTGAATTTTGAAATTCTAGGAGTCAGTCAACCTCCCAACAACTTGGATTATGCCTTGTGCAGTTTTGGCAGTCAGTCTCCCAGCCTCCCAGTGAAAATTATGCAATCTTCACAGACAGTCACATAGGTATGTTACATGTTAGTTCTCTCATTTTTTTGGTTTTCAACCAATATATTTCTTGCCATGAGTGTTGCTATGTCTCTAGGTATCACCACTGTTCATCTGCTTTTGAGAAGTGCAGGTGCAATGGCTTCCAGGAGAGAAGAGTCAAAGACACCGTTGAGAGTGCAACTAGGGATGCAGTCGATCAACTGTCTATGAACTTGCACATTGATGAAGACATCAAGTTGTTCATAGACAAGGATATCAAGATGAAATGGTAACAACATCACAACGAGCAACACCATCAGCAGTAGCAGAAGGTAGAAGACCTGCATGCAACAAATGAAATAGGAAGGTTGTTAATAGCGCAGAGGCAGAGAAAAGTTGAAAGTTGAAGCGGATCCACTTGTGATGAAAGTAGCTTTGAAGACTGAGGCTATGAGGTGACAGCGCGATAAGAGGATTGCGTGAAGGCAGAGAGATAAATAAAGAAGGAGTTGCAAGTGCTGAAGCAGCAACTCAAGGAAGAGTAGGAGCTGCATGTACGAGAAACAGAGTTACAACAGAAATAGGTACAGTAGGAAGTGCAACATCCTTAGATTGATGAAACTGCATCCATACAGGTTAAAGACCCAACCTAGCAGCTGGCACGAAGCAGACAAGATGAGAAGTTTCGTCAATTGCATGCAAGGGTTTTCAGGAGCATGCATGTCATTGTGCACACACATGCGATCCCACCCATTGGCACACTCATCAAGGTAAAGACAAGAAGCAAGTTCGACTGTAGCTGAACATGTATTTTCACAAGTTGATGTGCACGGTCACCAAAACACACTTGGAGATCAAGACATACACTATGCATCAATATGTTGTTGCTCCAGATGCACTCAAGATGATGATGCACATGTTATCAAATGAGTTGGATAGAGGAGCCATATTGGTGTACCCAGATGAAACGGAGGCAAGAGTTCACTTTCAATAGTATGTCACCATTGAGCGCATGGACACCATCATGGATGACCAAGCTTGGCATCAGTTTGCCACCATCGATCATTGCAAGGATGTCGAAGAGTTGGTCTTCCCACAACCTTCGGAGTCTTGGTGATGTATTGCATGGCTTGCTCAAGCCTATTTTGTCTCACATGGGTACATGTGTAGATTGTATGTAGCATCTTGTAAAATGAATGTCCAGGTTTCGATAGTTGAAAGTAACAGTCATATAGTAGGTGAAGATTCATGAGGGAAGGTGAAGAGTCACAAAGGGGAATGTCAAGGTTCACCCCACCCTTTGCTCTTTATAGAACCTCATAACTCATTGTACAGGATTTTGGTCAGCCAAGCTTGTGATAGGAGTATCTTAGAGAAAAATTGGAGAGTATTGTATGAGCCTTGACTTCTCCATAGTTCAAAGCTAGTACATCTCTTTGGAGGAGCAGGCAGTAGTGACTATAACGTTTCGTCATCGAGACTAGTGGTTGGTCATGGTTCTATTGTATGATTGGAGATTCCACTTGTTAATATAACTGAGCCAACACGTTTCATGCATATGTTGTTATTCTATTCCGTTAACTTTGTTACTCTAATGATATATGTATCTGTTTTCTTACGCATGTATGTTGGGCGCGGGGTCCCCTAAGGAAATGTTTATGGCTTAAAGCCTAGATTTTGGCTAAAAAGTGTAAATCCGATGTAAAGAATCCACATTCTATGGGTGCAGAGCGCAAAGTTGTAAATGAGTCATAGGGTTGCACACCCTTAATTTTGTAATGTAATGTCGATTTTAGAGATCCACGGACCATGGGATTGTATAAATAGAGTGAGACTCTAAGTAGTTGGGAGAAGATAATAGAATTGAAGTGATCATTGAATAGAAGGATAGCGGAAGATCTAAGTGTAGAGTCAAGTCTTTGGGTTGTAGAGTAGGAGAAGGCTTGCAGCTGAGTGCACAGAGGCCTAGGAGTCTGCAGCTGAGTGCGCGGACCCGTGCAGCTGAGTGCGCAGGGTGAGTTGAGTCTGTAATTATTGAAGCATTAATAAAGAGAAGTTTTACAGAATTTCTATGTATTTATTTCCTATTTTTTGTATCAAATATATTGGGTATAAATTGCATTTCTATTTTCTATATGGTGTGTGAACATATCTAATTGTGTTGATTAAGTAAATGTGAGATAAGGTATCTGTTTACGTGAAGTTAACTAACAATTGTAAGAACATAAGTAAGATATGCAGTGTAACTTGGGGAAATAGTCCAGATTGTTGCCCTAGCAGTGCAAAAGCATATCAGCCCCTGGTTAGGGCTACGCAAAAGGTGATCCTAACAGATCGTGAAGGTATCGTAGGTCGAAACAATGCACGAAGTAACTTGCACAAAGGTAGGCATAGTTGGACTAAATCGACCCCTCAGACATCTCCAGGGTGTGGAAACTTGGTTCCAGCATCCCCCCATACTACTTTAGGTGATAATTCACTCTGCAATTGGGTCAGGCCCCCTTAAGCCAACAAATGGTTCCATTGCCGGGATTAAAATCTGCATAGAGATGTCTAATGTTGTATCATTGGAATCCAACTAAGAAGGAAATTGATGGTTGGTTGGACAGGAGGATTTATGAGTTCACGACGCAAGAGAATAGGAAACTGCGACTAACAAAAGAAGAGTGGTTAGACTACTACCTATACACAGAGGTCCACGAAATCTTCTTCTCATCTTTTCCTACTGAGTTGTACGAGTGGATAGCAAAGCTAGCAGATAGCCAAGGAAGGTGGAAACTCGACAATCCTATTCTGTGGACCACAGAGTTAGTGCAAAGGTTGAAAGCATCAGAGGATAAGATCACGCATGCCATTGATCATTGGCTCAGTTAGATTATAGGAGGATTCATTACTGAGTTCGTGGTTGACGACTCAGTTAGCCACAGCAAGGCAAAGTGATGCTTTCTCAACGGACTACGAGGTAAGTATGTAAAGTACCTGAATACTTGGATTAAAATGTTATTGTGTGAAAAGGGGGTTATGCAATTACCTTGATGTTCAGGGCTATGCAAAGTGGAAGAACTTACAGGAACAAAGGAAGTAAGGGACCAGAAACTAGCCCCTTGATTTCACCTCTACGAGGGGACGAGGAAGAACTCGCGAAGGTCTCGCCACAAAGTGTGATCCATCTTATAAGGAAAAGAATTCCACGAATACCACCCCCACCCTCACCACCACTAGCTTCACCACCTTCACCTCCATCTTCACTCGTGCCACCTCTGCCACCACCATAAGTCAATATGAAAAGCACGATAAAGTTGCCTGTGTTCAAGGGATTGGGAAATCAGGGTCAGGACCAATTTTGGCTCGTGGTAAGAGTAATATGGGAAGTGTAGGGAGTTATAGATGACAATATAAATAAAGCGACACTAGTTAGTTCCTTGCAGGACCACGTGCTAACATGGTATAGTAAGCACTCCAATGATAATCCAAATGCAGGAATCACAGATATCGAAGCAGCGCTAAACAAATAATTTCACAAGTCGAAGTCTGAAGCACAGTCGATCATTGGATTCAAAGAAATCACGATGCTACTAGGTGAGACTCCTTGGGAGTTGGATCAGAGATTAAAGTGTACGATTCGTGAAGCTAATATGAATCTAATGGATGGACAATATCGCGAATGGTTTGTAGCATTGCTAATGCCACATTTAAGGAGCGTGTTATCGCAGCATAAGTTAACGACTCAGGCAGAGGCCTTAGAGATCACGATGAGGCTGCATGAGACCCTGATGCAGGATCCTAACTTGGGATTTCAATAGATCCACGTACAGTTGAAAAATTTATGCTTGGAGATGTAGAGTCTGAAACAACACAGAACAGCTCGACCAAAAGTATGTGAAGAAGTGTGGTGCGTAAAATGCAAGGGCTAGGGTCATGATAAGGACCACTGCCAGTGTTCGCAAATTACCTCACCTGAGGAGGACCAATATCATTAAGGCCATAAGCACAAGCAGGAGCTAGTGCAGCACCTTCTTTATGGTGCGTGATTTGTCAAATAAGTGGAAAACACGCTACGGACAACTATCATTTGTTACAAAAGTATACACAAAATTCCCAGAAATTGTTTTGTAAATTTTGTAGGTTAGTGGGAAACGATAAGCGCACTTGTAGAAGCTATGAGTTGATGATTGATAGAACTCCCACCTACAGAGTTCAGGCTGAATCGCGGCCCCTAAACCAGAATGCAAGAGTGGAACGAACAAGATTTCAAGGTTGCGGGTGAGGTCGAGGTGGAGGAGGACTTGGAAGAGGTTGCGGAGAGCTGATATGCTACAATTGCCGAGGGCTAGGACATTATGCCCGAAATTGTATGAACCCAAAGCATCCATCATGTCTTTATTGTACTTTTTTTTATCAGGAGACGGAATATTGTCCTATGGTGATAGCTAGGATACATGACAAGGGAGCACTACCACCTCCCCCGACTCAGAACTTGTAGATGATGAGGCCTGAGCCGCGCGAGGAAGATCCAAATGTGAACATCATGCTTCGAAGTGGAATCACGATAGGAGATGACAAAGGAAAACAAATGGAAGATAGTACTTGGGTTTGTGAAGCTCCGGCGAAAGAAGCGGAGTTTGATTTGGAGCGCACTCGGGAAACCATCATGGAATCTAAGAAGAGCTTCGTTGATGCCTCCACTTGATGAAGCAAAGATAGACCGGAGCCGAAGATGGATCCATCCATTCTCACAACGTTCTTGGAAACATGTATGAATTTACTACGTGACAGTAAAGCTATAAAAGGATTACAGGAACTCATTAACAGATGCACTGGGACCGCGCTAGGAGAACCGCACGTAGTCCGGAAGATTGGAAAGCATAAGACAAGGATGGGAAGAGAAATGAGGCTAACATGGGAATGTTCTACCAAAGCAGACATGGGAGCGGATGGGGAGACCTACACTACAATTGTCTCCTATTCAGCTACGAATGGCGAACCAACAAAATATAATACCCATGGCACGATTGCAGGGACTCGCTGTGGATATTGAGGGACCAAGTGCGCTGGTAGACTTTGAAGTGATAGAGATTGTTGATGACAGCAATCCCTACCCTACTCTCTTAGGAATTGATTGGGCCACTGACATGAATGAGGTGATTAATCTGAAGAAGCACAAGATTATTTTTGAGAAGAAGTCTCTACGCATAGTTATACCCCTAGACCCTGTTGAAGGATCGTGCTATACAGAGTCGGTGCACGACTATGAAAGTGATGATGACTTGGACTGCATCTATAAGATAACACCGTGAAACCAAGACTGGGTGAATCCCACTACGGATGGACGGCTTTCATGGGAGCATGAGAGATCTTGTACTTTGGATTCGAATGAGGAAACAGAGCGATGGAAGAATCTGTTACATGAGGTGACTACACTAAATTGTAATATGATGACAATGTCATTGCAATTTGTATCGATAGAAGGGACCTACCTACTTATGATGGCCTAAGGAAGGTATATAGCTTCTTGAATAAATTTGAAAGGGAGGTGCCAGAAAAGCAACGCTTCCAGGATTTGAATTGGGTATTGCGCACTACGCTCGCGAGGTGGTGGGGTACACACAAAGGAAGCTTTGACGACTGGTGTGAATGTAGAAGGATGATGTGCACACCGTTTGGGAAGCCTAGAGTGTAATCAACAGATAAATACAATGGTCAGGATTATCCACATGCACAACTAGCCAGGTGGATGCCAACATATGGAAAAAAACCTACGTGGATGCGCATGAACTCTGCACTGAGAGGTATGGTCAATAAGCGTGTGTTGGGGGGACAGATGTGTAGCGGACTCTTAAGGTTGGACAAACAGTATTTGAAAAGAAAATTCGTGTAGAAGGTTATCCACATGGAAGTATTTGACGAGGTGTGCAACGTGTTGAACAAGGTATGCAACATGCAACGAAGTGGTTCGGACCTGTGCATACCCGGACAAACACCTTTTCGGTTGGTCGATGGAGTATAATCTGTAATACCTATGGAGTCTATCATGTCTAGTCTGTGCATATTAGCACTCGAGGGGTAATGGATTGCGGAGCCCTGAAAGAAAGGCTCGCGCCATTGGAAGAGCTCGAAGACAAACGGTTGGGACTCGATGAAGAGATCCAGTAGGGTGATCTTAGGTTCCAAGAACTCGTGAATGAAATAGTTCGATTGAGGGAGAAAATTGCCATGGTGGAAGCAGAAGTCAAGAAGCTCAAGGAAGGAATAAACAAGGACTTTCTTGATAGAAAGACCATAGTAATAGAGCAGGATGAGCTTGATTACATGGGATGGGACCATATGTTATTAAGGAAATCACAGATGGTGGTGTGGTGCAGTTGGTGAAGTTAAGTGGTGAACTATTCCTACGAAAAGTAAACGATAGTTGAATGAAGCCGTATACAGGTGGCCGACCATCTAAATAGCTGCAGGAAGCATAGTCTTAGCCCTTTAGACAGCTGAAAGGAGGCGCAGGACTATAAACTACTCTACCCGAGAGCTGCATGATGTCAGGATTGCGTGCAGTAGCGAGGTGTCACAGGGTCCACGACAACACAAGGGTAGCTGCGTTGTTGCGTGGGTTGGCTGGAAAGTGACAATTATAGTCACTATTCACGATGTGTTTTTTGGTTTGAGACCAAATGGAGCAGGCGGAAGGAATTTAAGGCGAACTTTATGGGCTAGATTTGGGAAAATATGCTGCCAAGGGAGCATTAATGGATCGAATTTGGGGGGAACAAGAGAATTAGAATTCAAAAGGCACTATAAATTGCAAAGGGCTACTTAGCAAACAACACTTGGCAATTTGAGAATTGAGCTATTATGCACCCAATGATTCAAGAACTTCAATTTGTTCAATCTTTTGAAGTTGAAGGCATTGTTTGAGCACTTACCTAAGCCATTGAGAGATTTGTGGAAGAGCAATATGGTAGCTTTTGAAGAAGCCATGGATATCAGAGAGATGACCGCTAAAGAGGCCGCACAAGCCATGACGATAGGAGATGCCCTAGAAAGCATTGGGATAGTCACAAAAATCCCTAAATCACTACACACACTAAGACCCAAGAAAGATAAGCAGCCTATTGTATCGGTGTGCATGTCCCCTAGAATCCCGCTGAGAACTAAACTTACCATGGAAGAAAAGGAGAAGGAAGTCAATTTGGAAGCCGATGAGGAGGAGGAAGACATTGAGGAAATCCTGGTGGGAGAGGAGGAGGATGAAGAAATGGAGGAAGAAACCCAGCGTGTGGAACCTATGACCAGGTTGCCTGCATATGTTCCTTCGCGCAAGGGGAAAGCAAAGGTGCCCAAGGACCAAGATGAGAGAAAGAGCTCTCTATAGACTCCGCTGCTACCGATGATATCGTTTTTGATGGAGTGCACTTGGGACGGATGCCGGTTCTAAAATTTGAATATTGGGATCTTGTGGACCATGAGAAATTCCCACATTTATCAGTTGTGCAACTAATGCGGCCAAAGAAAAATACAACGACGGGAGTCATAGAATTGGAGCCGCACAAGTGGTTGTGAGGAGTAGAGAAAGTAGGATTGTTAAACCTACTCTGGGTGTCGCATTACCATAGCACCCTAGTGACTATTTTTCTCATTAGACAGCTGCTCTACCTGGTGCATGATGGGTGTTTATGGCTAGAGGAGCCCATCCCCATCACAGATCATCTAATTCATAGAATTACCCAGCTCCCTTGCAAAGGGGAGGATCCAATGAACATAATCGAGGGTAAAAGTGATGATTTGGCCATCGCAGAGGCGATGAAGAAGAAGTTCAAGCTGGAGGATGGAAAGAGAGGATACATGATCTACAGTATCAATAATGATGTGGTCAAAGTCGTGATGCATATATTAGCTAAGAAAGTTATGCAGAAGTGCCATGCGGATGAGGTGCACATGCCGGTGGTTGCACTTTCCACGTAGTATGCAAAGGAGGTCTAGTTTAACTGGGCAGATTACTTGTGTAGAGAGTTACTAGAAAACTTTCACCAAGCACAGGAGCAGATGAAGACTTTCCACTATGCATGGCTTCTGCTATCCATAGTGCTGCTGGCTTGGGAATTGCTTGAGGACAGCCAGTTCCCCACAATTGTGCAGGAAATTTCGGAGGGAGCAAAGTACACTATGTTGTGGGAAACTAAATACATGTCGAGGATTAGAGACAACAAGATATTCTGGGTGTTCATGGAGATGAACATCACAATGGGGATTAACCACAAGCCATGGTTATCACCCACTGGCTAGAGCAGTCTACAAAGCTTTGTGGAGTTCAATGCAGACTTCCATCACTTATACATCAGAGCGAGGAAGGACCCGTGAAGGCATGGAAGGAGCTACCTTACCTGGCCATAGATGATGTCATATTCGTCGTGCTTGAATCGTGGATGATGGAGTGGTGTGATCCCCCCATCTTAGCGGTGGAATGAGAGAAGTTTGCTGCATAGAGGAAGAAGGAGGAGGAAAAACTATGGATGGCACAATTGGCAGAGAAGAGAAGGAATGAAGCAGCAGCAGCAAAAGCGCAGGAGGCACGCAACATTGCGAAGGTAGCAAAAGAATAATAAAAGGTAGTAGAGAAGGAGCGTAAGGCCTAGAAGTCATGTTCGCTTGAACATGAGATAGAAACAAAGGAAGTGATGTGGACCCATAGACAACATCCACATAGTTGAAGCGACAGCACTCGAGAGAGCAGGTGAGGCCGTGGAAGAAATCGAAAGCCTCCAAGACTTCTTTCGACCCGATCACCTTCACTGAGGGGGATCTCCATGACATAGGGGAGACGGTGCAAGACGTCACCACGGAGGCCCTATAGTAGTTCGTGGAGGGAAACCAGATAGTGTTGGGGGCCCTCCAGACACAGATACAGGAGTTGTAGGTGCACAATCCTCAGGCTGGTACTCTATCGACAAACCTCACTGTAGGCACAGTCGTGGCTAAGGAAATATTCCGCACCCGCATGACCAACAACATAGTGCTGCTATAGGGCACACTAGTTATAGACAATGAGGCCGACAGGCCTATGGTCCGTGCACTCAAGGGAGTTGGGATAAACATGGTTGCGCTCCCTTGAGAGATGCTCCATGTTCTGCAGGATGAAGTGACTACGGAGCTACGGGCCAGGGAGGGTCGCGCACTCTAGGTGATGAGTGAGAAATGGATTAATATTGAAAAATTGAGCCTACGGCGCGACGAGGTCGTGGCACAAAATAGATAGCTAGTGGAGGTGGTTGACGAAGCCTGCCAGATGGTCCTTGAGTTGGCCATCCCAACAGAGGAACCAGCAGAGGCACTCATTTGGAGACTAGTAGCAGGGGTGTGTGAGCCGAAAGAAGAAATGGCTAAGGTTTAGCTAGAGCTGAACCTTCAGATAGCTGAGCTGCAATTAAAGGTGCAGCCTTCAACTCCGCCTAAGGTGAAGGAACAACGCGCCAGTTCCATTACAGCAGGAATAGTGGAGATCAACAATGCAGTGAAGGACTACACCAAACTATTTGAAGAGTCATTCGAGATCCTCACCACTCTACAGGAGGACCCGAACATATATCACTTATAAATAGAGGCGCGCAAGCTGTAGCAACAGCATGATGAAATAAAAGGGACCATGCATATGGTGGCCCTTACACAGAGGCTCGCGCGGATGCAGTAGGCAAAAGTGCTCAAAGAGCAGGTAGACACTGTGTGACATAAGGAATCTATCTTGAAGGTGTGCGCAAAACCATGGATCGATGAGGCATTTTTCATTACAACCTCGATTGAATCCAAGCTCACGTAGATGCAGGGAACACAGGAATAGGTGCAGGGCAGCAGTTCAACTACAACAGTCTTTAAACAATGCACCTAGGAAGTGCAACATGTAGCTTCTCAGTGTGCTGCCGATCTTGCAGAAGTCCAGGCAGAGTTGAGAGGTCTCCATGCGAAGATCTCCACACCAAGAAAGTGACTCGAGGGTGAGTCATGATGTTTATGTTGGGGGCCTGTTGGGCGCGGGATCCCCCAAGGAAATTTTTGGGGCTTAAAGCCCAAATTTTGGCTAAAAAGTGTAAATCCAATGTAAAGGCTCTACATTTTGTGGGCACAGAACCCGAAGTTGTAAATGAGTCAAAGGGTTGTCCACCCTCAATTTTGTAATGTAATGTCGGTTTTAGAGATGTACCCATGGTCCATGAACCATGGGATTGTATAAATAGAGCAAGGCTCTAAGTAGTTGGGAGAAGAGAATAGAATTTAAGTGATCATGGAATATAAGGATAGCAGAAGATCTAAGTGTAGAGTCGAGTCTTTGGGTTGTAGAGTAGGAGAAGGCTTTGCAGCTGAGTGCGTAGAGGCCTAGTAGTCTGCAGTTGAGTGCGTAGGGTGAGTTGTGTCTATAACTGTTGAAGCATTAATAAAGAGAAGTTTTACAGAAATTATGTGTATTTATTTCTTGTTTTCTGTATTGAATATATTGGGTATAAATTTCATTTCTGTTGTCTATATGGTGTGCAAACATATCTGATTGTGTTGATTAAGTAAATGTTAGATAAGGTATCTATTTACTCAAAGTTAACTAACAATTGTAAGAAGATAAGTAAGATACATAGTGTGACATGGGAAAATAGCGCAGATCGGTTCCCTAGTAGCACAAAAGCATCTCAGCCCCTGGTTAGGGCTATGCGAAAGGAAATCCTAACAGATCGCGAAGGTATTGTAGGTCAGAATAGTGTGTGAAGTAACCTGCGAGAAGGTAGGGACAGTTGGACTAAATCAACCCCTTAGACATCTCCAGGGTGTGGAAACTTGGTTCCAGCATCGCCCCATACTGCTTCGGGTGAGACTCCAGTCCATGCAACATGGGTTGATGCCGAAAGGGCCAATAGTGTAGGAATTTATTTGGCTAATTAACTCTGAACCTAGGTCAAGGCCCCTCAAGTCAACAATGTATGTATAGACTCTTTTTGTATATGTATGTATGAATCCTACTGACATGTGTTGATGGTTTAACCATCACTTTGGATTGTTGGTTGACCTTCCTTCCAGTTTGTGATGCATTTTTTCTCGTGTGTTCCCTTCCAAGCTGCATGTTTACAAAAGTTTCCAAGGGGCGCACTCATTCCAACTTCCATGTGTTAGAACCTTTCATGCACCTTCCTTGGCTTGCTACGCGTGTCACACCCTTGCTACAAACAAGGACATCCTACTTACATTTGCATGCAACTGCGGTCAAGGTGATATTGTACAACCCACTTCTGGGACTCCTACACCAAACGGTTTGAGGTTTACATGGGACTTCTTACCTGGAAGATCCCCTAACATGTTGGCGGGTCTAGCACCATCAACAAATAATTACCTAAACCAAAAGGCATAACTAGCCATTCAAACAAACCTTGTTTTGTTTTGAATGTTGTCTTCCAAATGTCTCCTTCAAAAATTCTAATTTGATGGTAGCCACTCCTTAATTCCAAGTTAGTTAAATACTTTGCATCTATATTGATCAAGTAAATCATCTATTCTAGGAAGTGGGTAACTTATTCAATGCACGAAAGTGCACACACATGCGCCATGTTCCATCCTTATTTGGCACCAAAACGATAGGTGACGCACTAGGCAAAGAAATTGACTTGATGATCCCTTTGTCCAACAACTCTTGAATTTTCTTTTAATTTCTGCATTTTCCATCACTAACATCCTATACATGCCAATGTTAGGAAGACGACAATCTGATTGGCACTACTTTTCATGTTGGATTCCTCTCTTGGTAGGAAATCCTTTCGGTTCCTGAAACATCTCATTATATTGGTTAATAACATCAACCAATTCCAATTTCAATCTTGAGTCACAACCTTGAAAAGCTTCATTATCAACATCATTCTTGGGTTTGATCATTAGAAGCACCAAATTCTTGCTAGAATTTACTAGTCTTTTCATCTGCCCCACATTTACAAGTGAAAGATTTAGTTTCTTCCTATGGGCTCTTACAATGTATTCTACTTCATCTTTGAACAAATGGTATTTTTTTTCATGTCTATGGAACATATATTTTCTGTCATAGAGATAGGGACTACCCAAAACTATACCACATATATCTAATGGCACTACATCAAGCTCTACTTCATCTATGAAATTTGCAGTAATGGTGAATTTTAGTTTTCATTTTCTAGTTACTTGCAATTGTGCATTGTCACACACCCATCCTAATGGATATGGCTTATGATGTGGAATGGTTTCCAAGTTTAAACATTTAACAATGTTTTGAGAGATGAGATTGGATTGAGAGCCACTATCAAAAAGAGTATCAATTTTGCAATGTTTTGAGAATACCCTTATGGGGAAAAGTTTTATCCTCTTCTTTTCATTTGGAGTTTCATTGTGTAAATTTGAAGTACTAGTGCTAGCAATGGAGTCCTTACCTTTTATCCCCATGGCTATGGTATTAGCTTCATCACCCGAATTGGATCCCAAAGCCTGTTGAGTGATTACAATTGTCTTTTTCTTTCCCTTGTTTTTGAATTTCTTTCGTTTCATCTCAGGATGAAGCTTCCAACAATGAGCTTCATTGTGACCCTCGTTGGAACAATTCTTGCATGTTAGTCTCTCCCCTTCCTTCTTAATGGCTGCAATTTTTTTCCTTCCCCTTTAAAACTCTTTCCTTTGTCTCCACTTTTGAATGGCTTCTTGCTTCCCTCTTGTGGAATGATTTTCTCTCTTGATTCAAGATGTTTGGCCTGCACACAAACCTCATCTAAACTGGTAGGATTAAACATAAGGATAGTGTTCCTCAAATAGTTGTGTAAACCCCCAATATACTTCAACAAAGTGTCTTGTGACTACAAATCTACACCTAATATCAAAGACCTTATTCTAAACTCTTGGGTGTAAATTTCCACACTTTGACCCTTTAGTTGTCTAAAATTATGCCAATCCATTATGGATTTTTTCATATATGCTATAGGGTAAAATTGTCTTTTAACTGCAGCAATAAAATCAGACCAAGAGATTGAAATCTTACCATGTTTTTTCATCTCATCTTGTGCCTTGGCTTCCCACCATATTAACGTTTCACCCTCCAGTCCCAAGGAAGCTAGTTGAATCTCTGTGTCATCATATTGAAGGTTTTGAATCCTCAACTAGAACTCAAGTTGACGAACCCAATTGTCAATATTTTATGCATTCACTTCACCATTATACATTGGCAATTAGAATTTTACATCTAGTTTCAACAAGGAATTTTTACCATACCCTTTGAGGTATGTGCATGAGTTTGAGTAAGGGTTGTAGTAGTTGAAGAGGATGAAGATGAAGGTGAATATGGTGATGAGGATGATGGTGGAGAAGATGGCAGTTTATCACCATTTCCATTACCTCCTCCTCCTGAAGAACCTTATCCTTTTGGAGGCTTGGAGCTTTCACCCTGCAGTCTTGTATTCCTCTCTTCATAGAGGAATTTCACCATCTCTGTCATGTCAAAGAAAACCTTCTTAAAATCCTTATCATCCTCTGACATATTTGCAGACTCTCCTTCATGCTGAAACTTCAACTGCAATTTGAGGTAGAACTGGTGGTGGAGATTGTGGGAATATTGCTCTCCTTATCCTTGCCCCACCTTGAGGACCTACAACCACAAGCTTTCCATCTCCTCTCTTGAGTTTCAACCTTGTAAGCATCA
>APFE031674574.1:35628-59030 GCA_000404065.3 Pinus taeda
GGTGGATCATGCATTACTTGAGCTTTATATATTCTTTCGACTCTAACCAACCACAACTCTGACACACTCATATGCGGCAGAAGGTGTTCGTACTATGCGGTGGATCGACATACAACACTGGGTGAGTATCTTTATAGTTCCTGGACTTCAATTTTTAAATTATAAAAAATAAAACCATTTAGGCGTGCTATAAAAAGGTTGGAATGCTCTTCATTCTTGATCAAATTCAAATTCAGTTCGTCTCTATTATTTTGGAATCGAAGAAAGGAAAAATAGTGTGTTGCAGGCATGGAATCCTTTTCGGCGTTAGCAGTCGCAGTAATAGTGATCTTATCATACGCTGCAAATAGTATTGTTATTGTGCGTGCAAGCGATGCAGATCCTTTACAAGACATTTGCATTGCTGATTTGAAAAGAAAAGGCAATGTATTGGATTCACGCTATAATTACATTATTATAGGTTTTGTTTTTGTTTTTGGGAATGTTTGTAAGTTGATTATGGGTTATAATAGTTAAGAGTATGTTTTACTAAAGTTAATAGCATATCAATGTTAAAGATTTTGGCATTGTATCATTCAAAAAAGTTAAAATATTTTGACATATCACTGAAATTTAGGCTTATAATCCCCTTTATTAAATCCGTAGGCTTCTGAACTTCTTCCTACTGTGAATAAAACATGTTTTCCATCGGCTTGCGATATTTATCCTCACAAATAATTAGCAATTCTCCGCGAGTGATGTATTTGAAATCGCTTACCCACCCACACCGATGCTGGTAATCTTCAGTGACGGCAAATCACTTAACGAGAAAGCCAATGTTGCACTAACGCTATGGATTATGGATGTTTTGATAAAGGTAAAGGCTTGAAGTATTAATGGTCGGGCATTCCACGCCGGAGATGCAATATGCTGCTGGTAAGATCGATAGATTCTAATCCTTTGTTCTCAAAAGGAACAAAGCTCTGATTCTGCAAGCATTTTCTTTCTTTTCAAATGATTCAAAGAATATCGAACTCGTTAATCTCTTTAAGCTAGACAACATTGACCTTTGTAAGTTTGCAAAGAATCACAATAAAAACTTAAACAAATGCCAATAGATAATCCCCACTCTGGAAAGTAGAGAAGGGGGACTGAATGAACTAATGAAAAACATGAAGGTACATGGCTGGAAAATGACACGTGGGTCGTTCAACCCTCTGTTACAAAATTACTGTATGTCAACGAAAGTGCAGGAGGCTCTAGACCTGTATCATCACCCCGCATTTCATTCAGATTCCTCTGCATTTGAGATACTCATCACGGGTGTTTGTAGAAAAGGTGATTGGAAGTAGGTGTTGGTTCTTCACGAGAAAATGCAGCAGGCAGGATTTATACCCACAACCTCTACTTTCTCTTCACTCATACAAGGCTCCTTGAAGGTTGGCAATCTAGATATTTCATTGAAAGCCTTTTATAGCATGAGAGATCTTGGATTGAAGCCTGATATCTATTCTTTTAATGCTCTTGCCACTTCTCTCTGTAAGTCTAATAGGCAGGCATATGCTGACAATATTTTCCATGATTTTAGGAACGATGGCTTTGAACCTAATATGGTGACCTATACGATTTTGATAGGTGGGTGGTGCAAAGTAGGTTTGATGGACAATGCCATGAAGTTATTCACAGAAATGAAACTGCGGCGATTTTATGGTAATTATGTCACATATAGTATGTTGATACATGGCTACTTGAAGATTTCTCAAGTAGACAAAGAATATAGTCTATATAGGGAAATGCGCCAAAATGGTATTGTGCCAAGTGCACCCCTTTCGAGCACCTTATGGAATGCACTGTTTAAAGCTAGCAAGGGTGAGGAGATGTGGAATTTGAGGAAGGAGAACAATGTGTTCGAGGAAGTATTTGCACGCGGCCATGTTGAGATGATCAAGAGAACAAAATCATTCACTGCTGAGATGTATGATGCATGTGTGTTTGGTATAGTGAAATTTATAAATTCTGACAAGGTTATGGAGGCTGTTACGGTTTTCAGAGAAATGAGGGATGCTGGTTGGGTTGTTGATGAAGGAATTTGTGCAATGTTGATCAGTGCTTTGAGCAAGTCAGGTGAAATTTTTGAAGCAGAAAGGCTCTACAGTGAAGCAAAAAGAACCAATCTGGCTGATATTCAAGTTTATTCCAATTTCTTGGTTACCCTTTTGCATTCCAAAACCGTAGATAATGCAAGGCAAGTGCTTGAAGAGATGGAAAATAAGGGCTTGGTTTTCGATGGCAAGTCTTACGAGTTTTTAGTTGTAGAACTTGCCAAAGCTTCGTGTGTGGAAGATGCTTACACGTTGTATTTGAGATGGGGTCATAAAGGTAGCTTGAGTACCCATCTAAATCTCGTTAGAGCACTAAGTACTCTAGGGCATACTGAGAAAGCTTGGGAGGTTTATAAAGACATGCAAATGAAAGGTCATAGTCTGGATCATGGCACTTACAAGACTCTTCTTAATGGCCTTTGTGAATTTTCTCTTGTGGATAAAGCATACAAATTGTATAAGGAGATGGAAAGGACAAATTTCATCTTGGACACTGGCTAAATGAATAGATTGTTGAAAGTCACGTGCATGACTTGTCAAATAAACAAAGCATGGGATATTTTTCAAAAACTTGAGAGTACAAGTTCAGACTCTGTAATATCATATGGTATTCTAATTCAGGGATTGATGGGTTCAAGGAACATCTCTGAAGCCTTAGACATTTTAGAAACAATGAAGAGGAGAGGGCACAAACCCTCACTGATAATTTATAATACTATCATCAGAGGCTTAAGTTTAACTGGTCAGTTTGAGAAATCTGATGATATTCTAGAAGAGATTATCCATCGGGGTCTCAGGCCTAATGCTTTCAATTATTGCAGTCTTATCGATGGTCTCTGTAAAGCTGAAAAGTTTGACGCAGCAATTTGGATTTTTGAAGAGATGCAATTACAAGGTTGTCAGCCTGATGTTCCGACATACACTGCCTTATCTTGGGGCTTACAAGGGCAGGACGGGTATTTAAGGCTCTGCAATACTTCCATGAGATGAAGAAAAAGGATTTGAAACCCCAGGATTCAATATATAAACATTTAGCTAGTGGCCTCGAAAAGAGAGGCAATGTGAAAATAGCAACTGAGTTGTGGCAAGAAATGATAAGGCACACAGAAAAGACTGATGCTTGAAAGGTATCTGTCAGCCATTTTCAAATTATTCTATAGATATCTAATTCTACCAGAATATCTTTGTTTCTAGGATCGCTTAATTCCCGAACCTGATTTTTTTTTTTTACTGGCCAATGGTGCAACTCCATTCCTATGCTGAAAACATCTACAATGATTTGCAGGTTTTGTCACTACGATACATCCAGTCAAAACAATGGATTTCCGACACTTCTATCTGTCAATTCTTTTAAAAAACAAAGGTAATGTTTTTCTCGTTGTCCTTCCCTCCCAATCGTTTTGATCTTTTGTTCATCCTAAGATGATTTTGTGAGTAGGGAATTTTCTGATTTCCAGGAAATATTTTCTGTAGCTTATGGTTGATGGATTAATTTAATTGCCTATCTATTTGAATTTGAAGTACTCTTTCTGTCATGGATGCCATATTTTCTCTGAAGATACAAAACAACAGGAGACATGGAAACTGCAGATGCCTCTGAGAGATATGACCACTCAGAATCCAGCGCATCAGATTCGGAAATTGATGCATCTTCTTCTTATCCTCCCCAGCGTAATCAACTGGAAACAAATTTTGTTTTTGTTTGTGAGGATTGCCCATGAACCAGTGAGGCTCCTGTATCATTTTGCATACCATAAAAACCATGTTTACATTGATTCTGCTGTCAAAGGGCAACATGTCATGCGATACAGATGATTCTCGAGACTTGTACTGGTACTGCAGCTAGTTGGAAGGGTTGGTCCTCGAAGGCATGGAGTGTAGTGGATAATCCCTGTATATAAAATGACCCTATATATGATGACTATTTGTTCTGGCACTAATTGCTACTGCAGACCTGGAATGCCACCCTTTGGAATTGCGGAAAAATCTCATTGTATGATTTAGGTTATAGGGATTCTAGCATTTTTAAGGTTTATGTTTGTTTAACTTAATTGTTTAGTATCTCTGTTAAATATATGCTGTATTTTATTTTAAACTCAGTTTGTCCATAATATGTGTTTTTTAAGTTTGATGGACTGTGTCAGTTCTGGTGCTACTGGACTTTTCTCTAGTCTTTAAAGTGATTAATTGCTATGGAAGTAATTTCTGTATTGAATGGTCAGTGCACATGGTCCCCAATCTTATAAGTCAATATGTTTCATCTCTTAATTGACAGAAATTACCTTTGGGTATGTTTTATTGACATATTTGGTGAGTCAGTAAATGGTACTCCAAAGCCTACCTCTCCTGGTCTAGGAGAAACAAAAATATCGGAAGAAGAAAAGAGGAAAGCGAGGGCTGAGAGGTCTGTTCTTTGAAAATTCAGGAATTTATTCTCTATATTCTTGAAATTATGATGCTATTTTCCTTATCTTTTGTTTTCCTTATCTTGTGTGTGTATAATTTATTGTCAGTTTAATTTTCTTAATATTTTTATCCAAAATTATGATACACATTTGTTTTACTTCAGAATAATTGGAATCTGACAATGCCCAAATTATTGGACTTACTTTGCGCTCATCTGTTGATGATGAAGCAAAGAAGAAAGCTCGTTTGGCTAGATTTGGAGTGGATGTGAAATCTGCTTCCTTGGAAGATGACAAGAAAAATGCAAGGGCTGCAAGGTAAACTCCTATTTAAATGATTGTGTCTGAACAGTATTATTTGTTTGCTTTGTATGTTATGATGAAGATCATATATGTTTCTTGCCTTTGTGCATTTCATAAATTAAGCTTTAATTGAAACTTTATTTTATATGGATGCATACCTGAGGGAATTTCTTGTTTAATATTGAAAAAATGATTGGAAATTGTTTGTTTATCTCAGGTTTGCCTCGACATTGGATGGAAGCACTTCAGAGGTAAACAAAAAACTAAAACCAGACATGACAGAGACTGTGACATCAACATGAATGGTGAGTGTAAGTTCCTTGATCTCTTAAATCCTAATTTGGTTTGATTTTTGTTGCATGGTACAAAGAAACACAACTGATTACTTTATTTATGATTCAAGCTTGGGATTCTAAGGAAACGATGCTGTCCCTATTGTAGCACAACACAATCAGGCAATGTTAGATACTTGATATGATAAAAAATAGGCTAGTGGGGCTACGAATTGCATTAAATTTTGGTTGGGGATTAATGCCATTTTGGTAAAATCATTAATTAGTTTTGATTTTATGTTTTGTCTAGCTTTCTCGTTTCTGGTGTCTTTCTTCGCTACATTTTGATTTGTTGTTAGCCACCCCATTTACCCTTTTTATAGCCTTCTCTGTTAGCATTCTCGTTTAACTTCACTCTTTTCTGTCCCCTCTTAATTTAATATTTGCAGTGCTTACATTTACATGGAATCTTATTTGTGTTTGAATTTTTTTTTGTTATTGTTGTGGTCGCTTAGGCTTTAACCATCCATTTTACAGGCTTAAAATTTCTCTCATCTGCAAGGTCAAATTGTCTTTGGTTTTGCTTTGAATTTCTCATCTATCCACCCTCTGGACTTTCTTGAAATGCCCTAACCAGATTGGGAATGTCAATTGACAAGCAAAACTTATATAGAGGATTTCAAATAGAGCATGTGAACTTTGAAATTTGATGTTTTGCTTGTCACTTAATTTCTGTGGTGCTTACATTTTCTGATTGGTGCTTCTAAATTCTGCTAATTTTCACTGTTGAAATCTGCTGAACTTTTATCATCAATTATTTCACTTTTCATCAGTTATACTCAATTCCTCCTCCTCTTATTTTTCTTTTCCTCTATATCTGTTAGGTTCCCCTACTTTTCTTTGTCTCTCTTTGTGTCATTTTTGTTTTTTTCAATTGTTTCTCTTTTATTTGAAGAGTATCCAGTGCCTTCAACAAAATGCAATTTCCTATTTTTGACCTAGGTGAATGATTCATTTGCTCAAGGTGGCCATGTGCTGTATAGATTTATAATTGTAAATGGGCGACTTAATTGTATATGATATTTTGATAAAGCTTATGTTCATCTCGATCTGGGTTTGACTATGATGCAGTATATTTTTCCTTTTTTCCTGAATCTTTAAAATGTGGATTAGCTGTCAACTTTGACATGAATACAGTTGCCCAAATCTATCTCATGTATACAACATACTGTGCTGACTACGAAAAATTTAGAATTTATAGGATTCTGTTATACAAAATAAAAACACATGTATGCTTTGGGAATTTGATTTTCTGGTAAAATTCTGATTTGAAGGTAATTTTGTTCTCTCGTTCTCTAAGAATTGGGAGATTTGTAGATCATACATTGTGGGTCAAAAACACAGAAATTCAACGATTGAGTGAAATTGAATTATGCAACTTGCACCAAGTTGTGGGGAGCTAAGTCAAGGGTTCGATGAAACCTTCAGGTTTGGAATTTGGCGAACCTGAAAAAAAATCGAAATTCAATGGTAATGCTTCTGAGGACAAGGGCATTCCTTTGACAATAGCTCATATACAAAGGTCTCGAAGCTTCTATATCTTAAATGGCTAAACAAGATAGCTTCTATGTCTTAAATGGATAAACAAGATTTGTTAGACCTATGGATTTTAGTATATGAAACCATTTATACTTATGTTAGCTCACTAATTGGCTCTCTTATGCAGCAATGTTCTTGGATCATATGCCCATTTCATATGGAATGTCTACTAAGTGGTTCTTGTTAATGGGGCATTGATTTGAGTGTTTAATATATTTTTATTCTTTATCAAAGTATTTTTTTTCTCTATTTTCTTTCTTCAATTTATGCCTTACGACGTTTCCTTTGCAACATGTGGTGCAAATGCTAGTATAAATTCAATCTGATACAAACTTATTAATATAAATAATGTAAAATTTGACGATAAGAGTAAAAAGATTCATATATATGTACATGTTTTGTGTGAAATGGGTCATGCACCCTCCAAGTTTCATGGATGGCATCACGAAATGTACATGCATATGACAAAAGTTGGTCATGCCCTAGAGTCTTGAGATATGAATCATCATGTAATGCAAGTGGTGGACCATGAGGCAATGAAGGTGGTCTTCTCATCTCTATATTTAATGTGACATGTGCAATGACCAATGTCCTTTGCATTCTATCTGCAATGGTATGCCTAGTAGCACCAAGTTGTGATGACTAATCTAGCTCCATCGACAATACCACACTTTGAAATAGTCGTGTCAACAACCTCAGAGATGGTGCTACATATGTAGGGTCCTTTTGATAGTGCTAGACCCACCAACATTCAAGGGATCTCCCAAATATGAAGTCCCAATCAGATCTCGCACCGTTTGGTGTAGGAGTCCCATCTGGTATAAAGCCTAGTTTTCAAATACTTAAAGATTTTCCTCGGCTCTAGCTGTCAGCACAAGAGAGTGATGCAATGATATCCTCAAAAAGCAAGGTGAGTGTTCCTAGTGAGTGTGCAACATAACTCTGTCTAGGTTCTCTTACTACAAAATGGGGGAGAAAAGTGAGCCTCTCAGTGAGAGGTAATAGTACCACCGAGGAAGAGACACACATGAACCAAAAATTCATGTTCAACATCCAATAGAATAGTCCACACCAGATACAACAGTTGTTACAACCAGTGAACAATTGCAGATTCGTCTAACATCTAGCGGAATAGTCCACAACGAACGTGACAGTCGTTATAACTGATAACCAAGGAAAGGTTTGTCTAGTATCCCGCGGAATAGTCCACAAGGATGAGATAGCAGTGAAAACCATTACAACACATTCCCAACAAGATAAGCACTAAAATACCGAAATAGTTCAACTATCTTAGTACATGTGAAAGAAAACATGAAATACAAACTTTCACAGAATAGTCTTACAAACATTGATAAGTCATGCATGAAAATGTGTTGCCCTGAAAAGGATTCTTGAATTAAGAAAACCTTCCAAGACACATATTTACATTACACATCACTAGCCCCAGTAGTGGGACATTGGAGCCACTCCTTGCTCCTCAAAGAACTAACTCGTCTCTCTAATTCTTTGCGGGAGGAGCCAAGGTGGAAAGTATTTTTCTCATACCATGAGGGGGTATATATAACCACAGGGTGATTCTTACCCCTCATGACACTTTCACTACCCTCATGACTGTTCAACTTCCTATGAATTCTCAACTTACACTACTCTTCATATTCATGTGTGTCCAGTAGACTTCCACTTTACAATACATTTGATTTACAATATGCATGGCCCACAATAGTGATGTGGCATATAAAAACTCTTGACATTACTTGACATGACATTGTTGACATGGATTGGCTTGATGATGTGAAAATCTCAAGATGTTATTGCTACTAAGTGATAGATGAGTTATTGGATATGATTTCTCTTCTCCTCTGCACAACTTGATGATGTGAGGCCTTCAATGATCTTCGGCCTTGGAAGGTGGTTGCACACTTGTGTTCCTTTTGCTTTCTCTTGGTAGGTCCATTCATTTATTTATCTACAAGTGAATATTTAGGCATGCTTCCTCCTTCTTATCCTTCTTCATCATCTTGCCATGATTTGATAGTGTACATGTTCCTACAATTCACTCATGGCGGGACAACATTGATCCAAAAACTCCCTAGCCTAATATGATGCATTATTATCTATGAACTAAGACCAGGACTAGTGACAGGCTGGGAGAGATGGACCAATAACTATGCATTGCAGAGTTCCAGGTAACAGGGGGATGGGTTGATCATTGAGACTACACAGAGTACAACTCAGGCTTGACTAAGGAATGTTTGAGCACGATCCTCACTAGGGGAGAAAATTTGTGTTTTGGCCACTGGGAGTCAGGATTGTGCAATTCAGATAGACAATGTTTCATGTGGGATGGGACCTTGAGAGACAAATATTCATAGTTTTCAGAAGCAAGGAAGACTGGGCAATAGAGAGACTTGGGGGACAAACATGTGCAATTCTTTAGGTCAGTAAGCTTTGGCTCAGGGAGGATATTAGGGTCACCTCTACACAATTCTGGAGGCCAAGGGAGGTTGGATTATATAATTATTATGGGGTTCTAGCAAGCAAGGGGAAAATATTGAGGACTCAAAGTGAAAAGTGTGCAATTCAAGTCAGTGTAGGAGGAACTGCTACACAATTTTGGGGGTCAAGGAAGGCTACTGAGCTCTAGAATTACATAGTGAAACTGCCCTGAAGGAAATTCATTATGCACTATGCAGTTCCAGGTAGCAAGGTCACAACACTAAGGGTTGAGACTGCATAATGCGCAATTCAATTGGGGTCCGGTGAAGCTGAGTTTCCCGGTCAGCAAGAGTTTCAGGAAAATGAAGTGTGGGAGAAAGATGGACTTTATGTAGCAGAAATATTTAAAATACTTCATACACAAAGACATCCATTAGAGGATAGTAACTATAATTGTATATTGTATAAAAGAATTGGTGTAGGATAAGTACAATTGAGAATGAGGGTCTTGTATATATAGCCAGGTAAGTACTCTTTCTGAGCATGCATGTCTCTAAGACATGCCCTTTCATTATTAACTAACTAACCATTAGTTATTTTACTTATTATTTATTATTATATTTATATTATTATGATTATTATTTGTTATCTATTTTTACATAATTTATGTTCATAACATTTCCTTCTCCTTCAAAAATCTTTGTCCTCAAATCTTACAGATGAAGAATTAGGTCTAAACTGTCGTTTGAAATATATTCTTGTTTAAGATTTTATCTTTGTTGATACAAGACAATATGATGTTCTAAGAAATAAACAAAATTTTCGTACTAAAAACGGATCAGACCATCCTATATTAATCTTCTAGGGAACCTTTTGATCCTTGGACATGTGTGGTTATCATACGACCTGATGGAGTTCACTTCAATATTCTTCATAACATCATTTTGTTTATGTTTTACATGATATATATTTGTAAATTTATTAACTTGTGATGATACACTTAGAATACTTCGATGACACGAAAACAGAGACCACCAGAGCAACAAGAATGTGTTTTCCTTTGTGTGATTATCTCATAACAAGAAGTGACAACTGTAACACTTGAGTTTAACTTTAGGACAAACATGAAGACACTTTGTGACAATGCTAAAAACTTTGTGTATGAGTGCGACGAGTGTTTACATAGCTAGGAAAACTCGTATAAACAAATACCAACCTTTGAAACCACCAGAAAGGGCCTGCAAGAATGGAAAAACAGTCAAACATGCCAAAAGATGACAGTTGATACAACAAGAAAAATGGATCAAAGGACTTTAGGAAAGCTCATGAAATGAGCTTAGGTGTTTGGAACAATCAAGGGAAATACCAAGGAAGGATTTGAAATTTGAGTGCAAGCAAAAATTTTGGAGGGTGTTGCAGCCACTGCAACAAGTCCCTATCATCCCTGAAACATTCATAAATACTTCCCAAACTAGGTCCGTAAAACTGAGATCTAGTGCTAGTGTAATATGACTTCATATGTAGCACAATTTTTTCATATATATGATTTTCAAAGTAATTGGATACCTGGTCATGGTGGGGGAACTGGCCCCAAGCTCCAATGAATTGATCATACACAAAAGGGTTTGTATCAATATTCTTAAAATATTTTACCAAAAGTAGACCAACATGTCTATCAGTACATTCCAAAGGGATGTCAAACAACTCCCCATGAATATAAATGTTATTGGTGGCATCTTTCACTGCCTTCCAAGTATGTGGACCTCTAACCTCTAGCTTCCTAATTCTATGTATGAAATATAGGAGGTGCCTTTGTGGACCTTCCCTATAGTATGTCTTGATCAAATTGTTGATTCTATCCAACATCAGAGACAAACTATGCCTAGTAGGTGAACTACCAGATATTTTATCCAGCTCTCATGTGATCCATGTTTATTGGGCCCTAACATCCTCAATTGTGATATGGGTTATAGCATTGTTCCACGGAGGGATCAACACTGCACTTTGATCCTTGCCTTCACCCTGTTGAGGGTATGCAAATCATAAACATAATTTAATAGATATATAAAAAACTAGAATCCTAATAAAATATACATTAAGTTTAAACACATCAATTGAAGATGATTTAAAAATTAAAGACAAATTCAAGACATAAACACATAACGTTTAAAGAGGATTTAAAATGCAATATGTATATCTACAACTGGTGAAGAAGGTCCACTATCTTTAGCAAGATCATCAACAAATAAAAAAACACTAGCTTTGGCACTCTGACTGTTGGGTGTGTGTTATATTCTTTCCACAACTAGGCGCATGTGTTGGGGGGATCATAGGGGGCGATAGAGCCCCCTGTTCATTGTATCGGGTGCAGTAGGTAGGTCAAAGGTGGGCGCAGATCCCCATCGGGGGGTTCTAGGGGGGTAGTAATCCCCCTACAAGGGGTTGGGGCAGTGCCCCAGGAAAAAACAATTGGACCCTATATTAGGTGGGTGAACCTACCTATGGTTTTGTGCATGGGTTTTGCACATGGTTTTAGGCATGATGGTTTTCTGCCCATGGTACTTTGTAGATCTAGTCAAGGGAACTACGATTACGTTCTAATCCAGGGTTAATATATTGGGATTTATGAATTCTTTGGCATGTATATATATGTTTTGTAATCTCTAAGTATTTGTTTTATGTTTCTTGCCATTGTATATTTTCTATTTTTTTAAGAATTTGTTTGCGGATAATTTCTATATAGGGTTAAAACCTACATCGACTTGTGTGAGAGCAAGGATCTATGAGTGGAATTGAAACTCTAGTATGGCTATGTGATCTAATCCGACCATGTAAAATAAATATCCCAACACTCCGACGAGCTGCAGTTGGGGGGCGTGTGGGAGATGGCTCTGCAAATTACATGTAACACATATAAACTAATCCAAGAAAAAAAATTGACTTAGAAAGAATGTTGACAAGAAAACCATTTATAAAATCAAGTAAAATAATCTAGGCTAAATTCCTCAACTAAATAGAGTGTATATTTTGATAAATTATCAATCAAAGTATTGAGTTTCATGTAAATATAATCAAGAAATGCGATCTTAAAAATCTATCTTACACTTTTTCTCATTTATAAATAATGCAATTTATTCATAGAGCATAAATATGTAAAAATATGTAAAAAAATTGAAATAAAATTATTTCCAAAACTAATAAAACTTCATGCCAACCAAATACCCCATAAGCCAAGTTCTTATAATGTCTAATTTTGACACATGACATGTACTAAATGCAAGCACATGAAGACAATGTTTCTGGTATGGCAAATACATAATGAAACGGTATGGTACAAACTATAAAAGAGTCAAAATGCTTATATATTTGAACTTTAAATGCACTTTTCATCATGTATTTAATGTATGTATCAATGATGCATTGTTAACACACACACACATATATGTTTATGTTATGTTGTTATAGTTAAATAAAAATATAGGAAGTGTAAGTTACAAAATTATTACTCAAATTTTAATAAGGGTGGGAACTAAGAGATATATAGTTGTTATGTACATCATTATATTAAATAGTTATAAAAATATGAGTAATGCAAATTTTAAGGAAAAATGCAAGTTATAGATCAACTGTCTTAAAAACGTTGATGAGCATCACCCATCTTATGTTAAATTATGAAGAGCACATTATGTTAAATAATTATAAAACTATGTTAAATGTTATGTGTGTGTGAGAGAGATAAATGTTAAAACTATAACTATGTTATATATCTAGTATATAGTTATGTTACATACTATGTTATATTATATAATTATATATCTAGTTATGTTGTATATAATACTTATATTTATTCTATATTTTTTAATTTACATATATATATATATAGTGAGTAAAATTTAATTAAAGAAAAAATGGACTTTTAATTTAGTTAAATATTTTATTTAAAACATTATATATATAAATATATATATATAATATATATATATATATATATATATATATATATATATATATCCTAAAACCAAATTGGACTTTAAAATAAGTTAAAATATTTTATTTAAGTACAATATTAATTCTATAAAACAAATTACTATATTTATTATTACAAAATATTTACCTAAATATAAATTTATTTAAATTTAAAATAAAAATGAAATAAAATTTCTTATTTGATTTAATAGAGGTTCACCATGAACAACCATATTCATTATGTCAAATTAAAGTTCTAAATTTATGTATTTATTAGAGTTCTATAGTTTAATTGTTTTCTATTTTGAATTTTTTTTTTGCATATTTCTGATCAATTTCGTTCAAAATTTAAACTGCATTTTTAATAACAATAAATTACCCCATAAAATATTTATAATAAACATGTTAATATTGTAGGCAACGTATACAATGAAATTTAAAAAACTAAAATTAAAACCTAAATTATAGTTTTTTTGTGTTTTTCAAGGGTTTTCTGTAGCATACCTAGGGGGATAGTATGGGGTACAAAGGGAGGTACCCAAGAGAATAATGTAATAATGGAATGGGTCATAGTAATAAATAAAGTGGTTAACCCATATCATGTAAGGGACCACAAGTAGTTAGCAATAATGTAATAAGCTCATTGTATTAGATAGATGGTATTGAAGGAGCCATGGTAACGACCCATGGTATTGTATGTATGAAACCTATATAGAGGCTACAGACTCCCCATTGAGAAAGGTCAAGGATTGTATGAATAGGCATATGACTTGTGGAGTGTTCTCTTTCCTTAAGGAGTGAATGTATGGTGTTGCCCTACCTTAAGGGTTTGATCAATAAAGTGAAGCATTTCTATATTTAGATGTTATTATTTCTTGGGTATATTTGTATTTTCATATATTTTCAGATCAGATATGTAACAAGTGGTATCAGAGCCCTTTCTTGGGAAATTAGATGGGTTGTAGACATTTTTCAGGGCGGCGAGTTTGCAAAACCAATATATATGTTATGTGGCAATAATTTCATAATATAGTTACATATATGGTTTTTTTGCAAAAAATACCCAATTTGAAAGAAAAAAATCAACCGAAACGGAGTCCAAATGAAGGAGATATCACTAATTTAAAAATTAGCTGTGTTGCAGACATTTTTTGGGGCGCCAAGTTTGCAAATTAGACTTGTAAGTTATGGGTCAAAATTTTCAGAATTCTAGTTATAGATCTGGGTTCTTTGCTATAAAATATCCAATTTCAAAATAAAAATCAGTCGAATTGGAGTCCGGATGAGGGAGATATCACTGATTTAAAATCAACGTTTTTCATAAATTTTTGTGACAACGAGATAGTTGCAGCGCGAATCTGAAATTTCAGTGCCTGGATCGGGATTTATATCACATACGAAGATGAAGAATGGTTATTCAATTTCCAAAAACAAGTCATAATAGGGATTCTAAGCAATATTGACAAAATTGTAGCCACTTTAAATTTTTCACCAAGTAAGTGACTTTTTTCAAAACCCTCTTCATGGATTCTAGCAAGCAATTTCTTATAGGGAAAGATAATGGTCATACTATTGAAAAATTCATAAAAAAATATTAAGAAAAACCATTATAAATCTTAGAGAAGTTTCCTATGGCATAATGTGAAAGGCGAGGTTGCCATATGGTGGTACTCACTTGGCACCCAGAAGTTCAAATTTTTAGATGAAGAATTTGAAAAACGCCTTGTGGACAAATGGTCTCATGCTAGAAAACAAGATAATGAGAAACATGCGGGGTTATTTTCTACTGGTATTTGCTTATTACAGGTTCATGGATATATTTAGAAGGAGAAGATTGTTGTGTTTATAAATCCTAGTTGCAAGCAAAATATTATAAATGTTAATTTGGCAAGAAAATTGCAAGTTCCAGCAAAACAAATGGAGCACACACAGGTTAATAATGAGGAGGTGAAATTTTATAAAGATTCGAAGATTTCTATGGACAAGTATGTATTGCATTCTGATTTTTATGCTTCAGATATGGCTAATGTGGATGTCGTTTTGGAATACCCTTGGATGGAATCTGTGGGTACTATCAATATTAATGTGCAGAAGAAATTCATGAAGCTCTGGTATAAAAAGAAGAAAATCACGTTACAGGATATTTCCATCAATAAATAGGTAGAGCCTATGGAGGATGAAGCAGAAGATGTTCTAGGGACTGACACATTAGATGATGAGCCCTTTATGGTCGACAACCAAACACAAACATCAAACTAGGTATGAGAAAAATAGGTAGAGTCCAAGGAGGCTGAAGAAAACAATGTTACAGGTACGGATACATCATAAGACGAATCTGTGGTTGAAGTAATATTGGAAGATAAGAAACAACAGAAGACGCCACAACATATCAATTAGGCTCCATTAGGTTGTGAATTAAAGAGAGATATATCATTGGTTAAAACTTCAGCATATCACCACCCATATCACCCCACAAGACAACAACCAACATGATGGCAACAAATTAGCCACAAGGACAACAACCCAGAAGAGCTGCCAGGGTCAAATTCCATCTCAAGCGAGCGAGGCACCAGCTAGATTGAGGGTTCACCTTTTTAACAACCAACACAAAAATGAAAATATACCCAAGAAATAACAAGATTTGAATAGATAAATGCTTCACTTTATTGATCAAACCCTTAAGGTAGGGAAAAAACATACATTCACTCCTTAAGGAAGGAGAACACTCCACAAGCCATATGCCTGTTCATACAATATTCCTTGACCTCTCTCCATGGGGAGTCTCTAGCCTCTATATAGGCCTCATACATACAATACCATGGGTCACTACCATGGTTCCCTCAATACCATCTATCTAATACAATGGGCTTATTACATTATTGCTAACTAATTGTGGTCCCTTACATGATACAGGTTAACCACTTTATTTATTACTATGGCCTATCCCATTATTACATTATTCCCTTTGGTACCTCACTCTGTACCCCATACTATGCCCCCTAGGTATATTGCATTTTCTTGGTAGTTTTCTAAATTGTTTTTGGTCTTCAATGTTGGAAATAATACTGAGAGGGGGGGTGAATCAGTATTAGAAATTTAACAATCTTTAATTTCCATAAAAAAATTGATATACGCTACTTTTGTTAATTAAACCTATGTATATACGCAACTGTGTTTAGAGAAAATTGTGTATATCTTGCAGAATTCTAATTTAGTTGGTTGACCTTAATCTGTGTATTAGAACCATAAAATAGCAATCAAGTGCAGTAAACAATACAAGAAATCACACATATGAACACAAGATATGAGGTGGAAACCCAATGTGGGTGAAAACCACCTACTGCAATTCGTCTCTATCTTCTTTTATTAAGAACCTTCTTTTACAATATTTCTGTATTGGTGCAGTCTTATACCAGTACACAGGCTTCTACCTATAGAAGACTCCAACCTTCTCTCATTCTCCAGATTCTCCTGGAAGGGAGCTATGACCCCCTTAGCTCTTGTACTAGCTGATGTACTAGTATGTAGGTGCTGACCTACAGAAGGCTACAACCTTCTCTTTTCTTCCAGGGACCACGTTTCATAAATTTTCAGAATGGATCCATCAATAACATCAATCAAACATCAAATATATCGCATCAACCAATCTCCTTTGCACCAACCAAAAACTGAATCAAACAATCACTTTTCTAAATTTTGTAACCAAAATACAGTAACAGTAACCAAGGACCAATCCTGAACCTAGAACACTGCAGCAATAAACAAAAGTAGCTAAAACATATTTTATGAGACGTACGCTACTTCAATATGTAGAACCTGATTGCATACACTATTATCTTAAGGAAAACATGCATATATGTCATTTTGAATTACCAAACCAGCGTGTATACGCGCCTTTGCTATGCTAAACCTACGTACAAATCTATAAAAGATAATTTACCCTTTTCAATTATTCAGACATTAGTTATACCTAGATCATCAAATTTACAAATCAAGTCATGCACCAAATATAACAAATCAAAATCGCACAAAGATACTTCTCTTCAAGCCTTAAGATCTTGACCCATCAATAGAACTTATCCTTCTTCTAGCGGTCAGGTTCCTCCTTGATTCAGATCCAACTATTCAACATAACCCAATGACAAGTATTCTAGATCTTGCTCTTAATAAGATATTCAATCCTTGAGTTGCTTTAACTAATGATCTCCTTCCCCTTTTATAGTCGTAATCCTTACTCAATACCATGGTCCAAAACAACTTAGAACCAATACCTGGGTCCAAATACCTGGGTTCAACACTTCAGCTGAGATACCATGGTCCAAAACCATAGGTCCAAATACCAAAGACCAAAAACCAAGTTTTTCAAACTGTACGCACTTTTTTGTGCATGAAAGTGAGTGTATGCGCATACGCGTCTTTTGGTCTGTGAATCTGCGTGTATATGCGGCTTGGTCAACGGGAACCTACGTATACCTCTTTTTCCTTTATTCTGAGAGTCTGTGAGCCTGAACTATCATCTGAGTGATTTGCTGAGTGAGTTGCCGTCAAGAACAATACCTGTGCCATAGTTCCAAGCCTGTGTCATAATGCCAACCATCTCCCCCTTTGGACTTGATGGCAACCCCAAGTCACTCTCCCCCTTTGTCATCAAGGGCAAAGGGTTATGCTCCCCTTGAATACATGCTGAAATCTCTGCTCTGCTGAAGTGTGTTGTTCATGCTCCCCCTGACTATAAGCAAGGTCTGCAAAAAGATGTTCTACAAGAAGAACATGACTCTATACATCATAAATGACCTTCCTATCACCAAAGACTCATACATACATCCATCTCCCAACCAAGTGGGGATATATCAATATTGACTCATCCAACCAACCAAGTGGGGATACACCAAAATTTTATACATGATAAAACATGAACATTACATCACCCATCTTAGGCATAGTGGGGAAACAAGATAGTTCATTACATGACCTTGATAATAAAATAAATACATGACATAGAGACTAAATATCTAAGACAAGACTATGATAGTCATCAGAAACTATCATCAACAACATCTATCAATCACCATCCGGACCATCAACCATGATCTCCCTCTACACCTGTTCCACCTGAATAAAAAACAATTGTGAAGTAGTACCAAGATCTACTAAGATAATGCCAACAATGCATTATTAGAAGTATATGCTCCCCCTGAACCTGTGCCAGATGGTATCTGTCAGACCCATATCAAACTCTTTTCATCTTGAGTGTGGCCCACTGTTTGTCTTCAAACCAACATATATGTGACTGTATCCATAGAAACCGACGTATGTACATGGGTACACTTCATGAAACTTGCATACAACCACTGTTCTCTAAAACAGATAAGTGTCAACAACAAGATGATGCATCAACTACTCCCAGCTTCTGTCTGAGGTATTCAAATGTCTCCCTGCATAGTGGTTTGGTGAATATATCAGCAATCTATTCCTTGGAGGGAACATACTCCAATTTGACTTTTTGTTCAAGCACTTGTTCTTGGAGAAAATGATATTTGATAGGTACATGCTTGGTCTTGGAATCCATGACAGGATTCTTTGAAGTGTTGATTCCACTTGTATTATCACATAGAATGGAGATAGGTGGAGTACAAGTGATTTGAATATCTTGCAATGTTTGCATCATCCAAAGGAGTTGTGTGCAGCAAGATGTAGTAGCCATGTATTCCACTTTAGCTATAGATAATGCAATTGAACTTTGTTTCTTGTTGAACCAAGATACTAATCTGGAACCCGTAAAGAATGCACCACCACTAGTGCTTTTTCTGTCATCCACGCTTCCTGCCCAATCTACATCTGTATATGCATGAAGTGTGAGATCTATATCTCTAGCATACCATAAGCCATAGTTTTGTGTCCCTTGAAGATATTTGAAAATCCTTTTAACTGCCTAAAGGTGTGATTCTTTTGGATTTACATGGAATCTTCCAACTATTCCCACTGCATGCATGATGTCTGGTTGGGTACCTGTCAGATAGAGCAGACTACCAATCATGGATCTATAGGTTGGTTGATGTATTGTTGCTGATTCATCATTTGCACTGAGGCTGCATCTTGTTACCATAGGGGTACATACTGGTTTCGAATATTCCATGACATATTTATTCAAGAACTGCTTGAGGTACTTGGTTTGTGATAGAAAGATACCGTCTTTGTTTTGTTGGACTTGTAAACCAAGAAAATATGTGAGCTCACCAAGCAGGGACATTTCAAATTCTTTCTACATCACCAAAGCAAAGTTTTGACTTATGGCTTCTTCATTGCTGCCAAAGATGATATCATCAACATACACAACAAGTATTAGTGATTTATCATTGTCAATTTTTATATATAGATTGTTGTCTGTTGATTCTTTTGAAAAACCTTATTGATGGAGGTATTTGTCCAGATGATAATACCAAGCCCTTGGAGCCTATTTAAGACCATAGAGAGCCTTTCTAAGTCTGCATACAATTTTTGGATCATTTCCAAGGATAAATCCATCTGGTTGCTCAATATACACTTCTTCTTCTAAGTCTCCATTTAGAAAGGCAGATTTCACATCCATATGATATACTTTGAACTTCTGAAAGCTAGAAAGAGAAAGGAACATTATTATGGCTTTAAGTCTGGCAACCAGTGCAAAATTTTCTTCAAATTCTATACCTTCTTGTTGAGCATACCCTTTACAAACAAGTATGGCCTTGTTTCTAATAACATCTCCATTTTCATTCAGCTTTTTTTTGAATATCCATTTGGTCCCTATGACATTCTTATCATTAGGTCTAGGAACCAATTCCCAAGTGTTATTCTTTTCAATCTGCTCAAGTTCTTCATTCATGGCCTTGACCCGGCATTCATATTTGCATGCTTCACTTATATTTCATGGTTCGACAGAGGAGAGAAATGCTAGATAGCTTCAAGCTTCTGTAATAGTTCTTTGTATTTATACACCTACCTCTTTCTGCACCAAAATTTGAGTCTTTGGATGGTTCTTCTAGACGTACCTAGATGGAGTCTTTTATTCTACCCTTATTTGTTCTTCTAGTGACTTATAAGTTTCTTCTTCAACATTATTTTGATTTGATGTTGAAGGATAGTCATCATCTTCTTCAAAATCTTCGGTTTTTATCTGCTTTGGATTGTTGCCTGCTTCATCAACCACCGCATCAATACTTTCAACAATTTTTCCAATTATTTTATTGTAACACTTATATCCTTTACTTAGGGAAGAATAATAAAGGAAAATGCCTTCATCTACTCTAGGTTCAAACTTGCCAAGCTTTTCATCAGTCCTTTTGATGTAACATTTGCTTCCAAAAACTTTGAAGTATTTTACCGTAGGAGTCTTACCATACCAAAGTTCATTAGGAGTTTGAGTGTTGTTTACCCGGAAGTTTTTTTTGTTGAGAATAGTAACGGCAGCAAATGCAGCTTCACCCTAGAAGGTTGCAGGAGTTCCAGACTCATCAAGCATAGCACGAGCCATTTGTTGAACCACTTTGTTCGTCCTTTCTACCACTCCATTTTGCTGAGGAGTCCTTGCAGTATAGAATTCCCTTCTTATTCCATGTTCTTCAAAAAAGTAGAAAAATTCATCTGAGGTAAATTCCCCTCCTCGATTAGACCTGAGGCATTTGATTTTGCAATCTGATTCATTTTCAACCAAGGCTTTGAAAGCTTTGAACTTTTCGAAAGCTTCATCTTTATGCTTCAGAAGTCCTATCCAACACATCTTGGAAAAGTCGTCAATGAACAATATAAAGTATTCTTCTCCACGAGGTGACTTTTTCCTTGATGGACCACATAAATTAGTATAGACAAGTTCAAGTGGCTTACTCGCTGATCCTTCCTTCTCAGGGAAATGTGTTCTAGTTTTCTTACCAAACTTACATGATTTTCATATTGTATTGTTTGTAATTATGTTGTTCGGAAGATCGTGGACAACCTGATATTTGCATGCTTTCCTTATCTGAGGGAAGCTTAGATGCCCCAATCTTCTATGCAATAGCCACTGTTCACCATTTGTTCTCAGATAGCATTGTTGTTGTCCTCCCTTGAGTATGTATAAATTATTTGGAGTTCTTATGCCTTTGATCATTATTTCTCCTGTATCAATCTCATGAAAAATACATCCATTTGATTGAAATACTACCTCATCTCCTTGACCACAAATTTGACTAACACTCAATAGATTATGCTTTAAGCCATCAACATACATAACATTTCTAGCTTTGACCTTTTCTTTTAAAAGAACAGAGCCTTTACCTTTTATGAGTGAAGGGGTGTCATTTCCAAATGAGACCTTCCTTTCCTTTTCTAAGACACTATATGACTGAAGTTTTTCTTTATCACTTGTCATATGTTTCGAGCATCCACTATCGATGTACCATTGATTTTCCTGTCCTTTCGCATATAAGGCTATAACACATCTTTTTGGTTGCGGTTCTTTATTTCTCCATGTTTTGGGACCCAATGAAGCTTGCTCTTTCTAAGATGTTTTCCGAAACTTACTCCTGCATTCAGAATATTCATGACCAAACTTGTTACAAATAGAGCATTCTATTTCATTTCAAGAGCAGAAAAATGATTATAGGTCCTCTTCATGATCCCAGTCACACTCCTTTGATTTTGTGCTTCTCTAGTCATGATGGTCTTGTAGGAAACACATTGAGTAGCTTTGTGTCCAAAGTTATGACATGAGAAACATTGGCCATTAAAGAAATTCCTTCGATTATCAAATCTACCGACCAAGTGATTGTAGTTTCCATTGACATTCATTCTTGAGTCAAATCGGGAATGATTTACCTATGGTTGGTTGTAGCTTATGTTCATCCTTGAAGTAGATTGATCCCGATTTACCTGGTGATCCGCTTTATGCCTTTGCTGATGGTTGTCAACCTGTTCACTTCTCCTTGCTGCATTAAGATAACTTTTGTAGGTGGATGGCTTCTGTGCTTGAGATGCTTCTTCAGTATATCCAAGACCTGTTTTGATTAGAGGAGAACACTGCACTTTGATAATATCATCTAAAGTTTCAGATCCTTTAGCAAATCTAAGATTAAGAACTTTTGTTTTCTCAATATCTTTTCTAAGTCCCACAATTTCACATTCTAACTTTTCATTGTGTTTTTCCCTTTTAGCAAGTTGGAATGTCAGAGTATCTATAATCATATTCTTTTCTTCTAGACAAACTTTAAGTTTAGAAATTTCTTCATAGAGATCCTCTTCATCTATAGCATCCAAGAAATCATCATCTTCAAAAGCCATCAAAAGTCTATAATCATTACCATGTTCATCTTCATCACTATTTAAAACTCCATCGTTGTCTTCATGTCTATAATAGCTCTTCTTACTTACGTTCTGTTTTCTATTCCATTTAACTAGTTCCTTACCTTTCTCAAGATTATCTTTATGAGGACATTTGGCTGCATAGTGACTGACTCTTCCACAAGCAAAGCATTTGAAAGGTAGCTTACCTCTGAATCTTCCAGAACCCCATTGAAGGTTCTTCACAAATTTTGATTCTTCCTCTCCTCCTGATGTATGTCCTGACTCATTGTATTCTCCTTTTCCTGAAGCTTTGAATTCGGCTTCTCTCATGTCTGATGGAACCCCTTTTCTCATTTCAAAATTATTTAGGATTCCATGCAGCTGTGACATAGTAATACTTTGAAGATTATGCTTTTCTTCTATGGCAGAAACTTTTGATTCAAACTTAGAAGACAAAGATATTAGAACCTTTTCAACTAAAGTAACTTCTTTTATCTCTTCACCCAAGTTTTTCATGTGATTAAAAATCTCATCTATACATAAGAAATAATTAGCCACACTTTCATCATTTTGCATTATGAGAGTTTCATATTGAATTCGGAGAGATTGTAGTTTTGCATGTTTTACCTGATCATCTCCTTCATAACTTAGAATGATCTTGTCCCATATTTCTTTGGCGGTTTTGAGCTGCATAACCTTAACGAATTTTGATTGAGATAGACTCCCCAATAGAGTATTGACAACCTTTGCATTTGTTTCATACTGCTTCGTACCAGTGGCATTTGTAGGAGTTGTTGATGGAAAAGTGTATCCTCCTTCCATGATATCCCAAACTTCTGTACCAAGAGATTGAAGATAGGTTATGGTTCTTTCCTTCCAATAGACGAAGTTGCTCCCATCAAAGATTGGTGACCTCAGGGATGGCTCTTTTTCATAGTTGCTCATGATGATAGATCTTCCTTCAAGCAATCAAGCTTCTTCTGAAGGACCTGCTCTGATACCAATTGTTGGAAATAATACTGGAGGGGGGGGGGGGGGGGGGGGAG
>APFE031674574.1:79857-119613 GCA_000404065.3 Pinus taeda
CAACGGTAAAGAAACACACTTTACCTAACTCTATACTAGACCAAGTTGAACTTAACTATTTCCTATGTGTCAGAATATCCTAACACTAGTTACCACAGGTCTGTGGTATACCCACCGAAACCTCAACAAGAATTGTCCAGTAGTCTAAGCTTCAAGAGATCTGCTTCTCTTCACAAGATTCTGAGCCTTAGCACAAATCCGAGTTCTAAATTTTCTGTCATAGGATACTAGTAAATCGAGGTCTGTACTCCTCCTTGTTCAATCTCAGATATAACCCAAACAATAATTCTTCAAATCCTTCTCGATGTCCCTAGTTCACGAGTTCTGAACTTTTCGCTCTTTTATTTTATGTATGTAGTATTCTTCACCGAGTTAATGATCTGAAATGATGAATTCGAACCCTTATTTATACAGATTTCTTTTATAACTGAAGGGACACGTCTATTTGAAGTGAGGTCGACTTGTATGACTGAGTGTAGATCGGTTTGTCATAAAATATATATTTCTCAACTTAAAAATTCATTTTCTCTTCAATTACTGGGAGTTTGAGACTGAGTGAGGGCTCGTTGGAAAGAGGGGGAAGGAGCCAAGTTAATAGGATGTCTCTGTTGACACCTAATCATAGGGATTGGGTGAACAACTGTAATTAATGTAAATAAATAATAGAAAAGATGAAGAGTCACCGGGAGATGAAATGGACAGTCTCTCCCTCATGTATATAACAATGACTAACCTGAATGAATATCATAATTCGCTTTGAGGAGCTACCTCCTGGCCTGACATGGTATCAGAGCCAACCCTATTTTTAGTTTTCTTTTGTCATGTAACACCTTCCTGCCTCTATTCTGCATTTTTGTAGACTGTCATCTCTGTCAAATCTCTGTAATATTGTCCCAAATTTTTGTGCTAGATCCTCTGTCTACCCTCAGTGTGTTACAATTTTTTTTGAACTATCCCTTTGTGTGTTCGAATAGAGTGATGAATTATCTATGCGTTTTATGTTCTCTGCGTTCAACACTAAGTGGTGCGTTGAACAGATTAGTGAATGTTGAATTCTATCAATGCAAATGTTATAGAAGCTATCAAAAAAAAGGGTCATGACCAGTTGCGTTTAAACTGATGCATGGATTTGAATAGATTTATGTCAGTTGAATAAATTTTGAGGCCGTAGTGAACCCGATACATGGAAGATCGTACGACATCTCTGTAACTCGTATCCTTGTGACTACAGAATAGGCATATCATTGAGTGACAAGTATAACCCGCACTCTGCTATGGTATGGTTTGCGTTTCTCCAAGTAAGGGACTACATTTCTTTATGATAAGATCTACAGTTTTCCAAGGCTCGCAAGCCCTCAATTCTTTGAGCTTGCATACCGTGAGGCTCACACCATTGGCTGACATACTCTATGCCCTGACATGAAGCAGCGGAAGTGTGGTGACTGTGGACTATGTGTTGGCTTCCTGTATATGCTGACTAACAACTTTTGGTACTGTGAACATGGATTTGAAGACTACAAATTCTGTTTTTCTCTACTCCCAGCGTTGATTGTTGCCAGAAACTCCTACTATGTTACATTGGAATTTTTAAAGGGATTCATTTGGTAAATTGAATGTTGTGTCTATATTATGTCAAATAATTTTAGAAGATTGTATGTGGTGAATGGTGAATGCTATTACGCTAAATGATATTGCAGTGTATGGTATTACATTTTGTACAATGATACCTCTATCTCCATATATCAAAATCAATTTTTTTTTAGGAGTAAAATTTTGCAACAAAAGTAATTTTTTTCCACAGTACACAGATTTTACAATGCATTCAATCATATCTATTGTGGGAGTAGTTCTCACTAGCAAGGAGAACTATCCTGAGTGGTCCCGGAAAATAAAACAGACCCTCATTTTCGATGAGTTGTGGAAAGGAGTGCGTTGGAGACGAAGACAAAGAGCCAAAACAGCCTACCTCAAACAAGGAGTTCACCATTTGGAAAAATAAGAACAGCAAAGCCTATGCATTAATTCCAGCATCTATAAGTGAAGAGGTGAGTCAACATATTTCGCCATTTTCAAATGCTTTCGAAGCCTTACAAAAGCTGAAAGAACTCTATGACTCACACTCTGCACTTGAAGTTGTTCAACTCATGATTAAACTCTTCACTCTTGAATTACAAAATAATGATCCTCTTGCTCTTGCATCCAAAGTAAAATCTATAATGCATGATATCAAAGCCACTAAGGTTGTATTGGATATTCCTCTGATCACTTTTCTCAAGGCACTTTATCCTACTTACTCCAATTATCTTTAGTCATTGCAAGCAAATGGAAATCTCAAAGATATTACCCTTGACTCCCTTGTGAAAAAAATTGTTGAAAGAGAGAAAGCTTTTGGAAATAAGACAGCCCCTGAATCTTCTAAAGAGGTTGTGTGTCTTGCTCATAAAGAAAAGAATCTTTCCCAAGATTCTTCTAGAGGAAGAGGTGGTCGAAGAGGAAGAGGAAGATATTTTAGAGGTGGGGGGACAGGCACTCTCAAGGAGAAAATTCAGATTTGCACTGCATACACTGCAAAAGAAATGGATCACATGATGCCTCCACATGCAAGTTACCTTGGGACAAAATTGAGCAGCAAAGAAACCAACCCAAAGGTAAAACTAATGACACAGACAAAGGTAAAGCACCTAAATCCGCTCATTATGTTGTGGCACACTGTAATATTGGAGTAAATGAAGACTTATTTAATGCTTCACTTGCTTCTTGGAAAAATGATTGGTTGCTTGATTCAGGAGCAACTTGCCACATCACTCACAGAAAAGATTTTTTTGAAGAATTTACTGACAATGTTGATGGAGCAGTGTACTTTGCAAACCAATTAAAACTCAAGCCACCAGGGCTTGGCACAATCAAGCTTAAATTGCTTGGTCTTCCAGACTTTCTTCTGCATCATGTTCTATATCTCCCACAGCTAAGGAGAAACTTGTTGTCCTTGGTCCACATCCGCCAACAAGGTCACTCCATTCATATGTTTGATAGCAAGCTTGAGGTGAGAAAAGCATCTGACCACTCACTTGTCATGACAGGGATAGAAGAAGAAAGGCTTCTCAAGCTGTAGGGTACCTTTGCTCATGCACAACATTTCTCATACAATTCTCATTATGAAGAAGGTACACTTCCATCAAGTTTATTATGGCATGCTAGATTTGGACATTTGAACTATGACAGCCTCTGTTTGTTGAAGAAAAATGGTGTTTTTGGTTTGCCTACAATTCCTAGAAAACTTAAGTAATGTGATGCTTGCATTCTAGGAAAGCATAGCAAACAGTCCTTTCATGATTCACACTCGAGCACATAAAAAACTTGAACTCATTCATTTAGATTTATGTGGTCCAATGCATGTTCCTTCTGCATATGGAAATAAATATATGACGACATTTATTGATGACTACACCAGAATGTGTTGGGTTTATTTATTGAAGAACAAATCTGATGCTTTTCAAATATTCAAGAACTCTCATGCATGGATTGAAAATGATGCACAATCTCATATTGGCTCTATTCGCATTGATAATGGAAAAGAATACACCTCAAATGAATTTGAAAACTATCTTCGCCAACATGGGAACAAGCATCAAACAATTGTGCCTTATAATCCCCAACAGAACGGAGTAGCTGAAAGAATGAATAGGACAATCTTAAATATGGTACGCTCCATGATGTTTTTCAAAAACGTAAAATTGATGTTTTGAGCTGATGCAGTTCTATGTGTTGTATATGTAAAGAATAGATGTCCATCTAATGCTATTAGAAACAAGACTCCTTATGAAATGTGGTATAGGCACATTCCTTCAGTAAAGCATCTCAGGGTCTTTGGTTCCACCTGTTATACCTTGATACCAAAGGTACATAGAAACAAACTTGGTGCAAGAAGTCATAAGTGTATCTTCCTGGGGTATTCAAACACCTCCAAAGCATACCATCTCTATGATGAAGTCAATAAAAGTTTGTTGTATCTAGAGATGTAATCATTCTTGAATCATCTAAAACTGACAATGTTGTTGAGCGGCAACTTGATCGCTTGGATAGATTCGCAAATGCAAAGTCATTTCAAGAGTTTGATAATCAGATTCCACATTATGAAAGGGGGATTCCTATATTAGATCAACCTGTGGAATCTTCTCCTGAAGCACTCTCTCCCCTGCATGAAAATCCAACAACGAATGATACTTTGAGTGATGTGATTGACAGAATTGGGAGACTCAATCTTGATTCAGTCCCAATTCAATCAATGGAGCAGCCTGGACCATCTGAGAAAGGTCCCCCAAAGTGGCTGACAAAGACACTTGAAACTCTTCATCCTGATGAAGTTGAAAAGACAGGAACTAGAAATTCAAACCTGCAAAATGTAGGTGATGTAGATGACTCTGATTCACCTGCTAATATGGATGTTTCTTATGATTGTGAATTGAATTTGTCTACAGATTTTGAACCAACTTCCTTCAAAGAAGGTTCTTCTCATGATGAATGGAAAGAAGCGATGCAAAAGGAGTATGATGCCCTGATAAAGAATGGCACTTGGAAGCTGGTTGTCCCATTAGGACAAACCAATTGGCTGCAAGGGGTCTACAGAACAAGTATAAAGCTGATGGCTCACTTGACAAGCACAAAGCCAGGCTTGTGGAAAAAGGTTTTGCATAGAAGGAAGGGGTCGATTATGAGGAGACATTTGCCCCCATATCAAAATGGACTACCATCCGGACACTCTTTGCCCTAGCAACTCAGAACGGTTGGAAAGTCCATCAAATGGATGTAAAAACTAAAAACTGCTTTCTTGAATGGAGATCTAAAAGCGAATTTTTTATCTCCCAGCCTGAAGGATTCTCTGTGAAAGGACATGAACATAAAGTATGCAAACTTGTGAAATCCTTGTATGGCCTCAAACAAGCACCGCAAGCCTGGTATGAAAAACTAACTGAGCATCTTCTGAAACTCAATTTCAAACATTATGATCTTGATGATGCAACTTTGTTTGTCAAGAAGGTTGGCAAAACAGTTGTATATTTTGTGGTATATGTAGATGATCTTTTGATGACAGGGAACAATGAAAGCTACATTGCATCCATAAAAAATGAATTGAGGAAAGGTTTTGAAATGACTAATTTGAGCTATGTTCATTACTATCTTGGTATTGAGGTAACTCAACATCCGAAGTCCATATTCCTTTCTCAAAAGAAGTACATTGGAGATCTGTTGAACAGGTTTGGCATGACAGAATGCAATCATCTTACTACTCCAATGGAACAAAACTTAAAGCTCACATCCATTGAAGGAAAAGAATTTGAGGATGCAACAAAGTATAGACAGCTTGTAGGAAGTCTCAACTACCTAACTACTACCAGACTAGACATTTCATTCGTTGTTGGAATCCTCTCCAGGTTTATTCAAAAGCCTTGTGAGGGACATTGGTTTGTTGCAAAAAGAGTTATAAGGTACTTGAAGGGAACTCAAGACTTTGGAATCAAGTATACACAGGTGGGCGACTTCAGCTTGATTGGATACTCTAATTCAGACTTCGATAGAGAAAAAGAAACTGGGGTATCTACTTCAGGTTATGCTATGGGTCTTGGATGAGGAGTTGTCTCCTGGAGATCACGCAAACAATCAGTTCCAGCAGATTCCACAACAGAGGCAGAATATGTGGCAGCAGCTGAGGCAACAAAAGAAATTGTGTGGCTCAGGGAAATTCTTGAAGATTTGCAGGTAAAACAAGTACAATCGACTCCACTCATGATTGACAATACCTCGGCAATAAAGTTGGCCAAGAACCCAAAGTTCCATGATCGAACGAAGCACATCAATACTAAATATCATCTGATTCGACATCATGTAGAGGCCAAAACAATCCATCTCCGCCATTGTTCCACTATTGAGAAAATTGCAGACATCTTCACCAAAGCGCTTGGAAGAGAAAAGCTTGAAAGATTCAGAACGATGCTTGGACTCACCAACATCCCTTCAAATTCAGGGGGGGAATGTTGACACCTAATCATAGGGATTGGGTGAACAACTGTAATTAATGTAAATAAATAATAGAAAAGATGAAGAGTCACCAGGAGATGAAATGAACGGTCTCTCCCTCATGTATATAACAATGAACAACCTGAATGAATATCATAGTTCGCTTTGAGGAGTTACCTCCTAGCCTGACAGTCTCCAAGGTGACAAAAAAATATTTTTCTTTCTGACTCTTCTTGAAATTTTCTAGTATAGGGTATTTGGGGCAGAATGAGCTCATTAGGGCTTTAAGTGAGGTTTCCAACCATTATACAAGTGTGTCATATATGATCTCCACTATCATGTCTTCAACTATGTTACCATATCATCTCCATGTCATCATATGGTCCTCCATATCACCATGTGGTCTCCAACCATGTCATTATGTATAGTCATGTAAGTCATCAACTTATTAAATGTTTAGGTTAAGGCTTCTTCACATGAGCAAGGACATCATCATGGTTTTAGGGCCTCTTCATCAAGAGAAAGGATATCATATTCCCACAACAAGGATAGTTCTAGGGCTTATATATTGGACACATAATTGACACTCAAAGATTAGATCACTATGAACATCAATCTTCATGTTTTAGAGCATCATGGGCATCTTAGAGTAGATTTATTCATTAGTGGCTTGACATCCTCATAATGTAAGAGCAACCTTAGCACCTGGGGATTGCATGAGGTTCATTGACATCACAAGAATATTTGCCACCTCCAATAATGCTATATTGACAATTTGACATCAATGACAACCTTATATAACAAATTGCTTGATAACGACCAAAAATTAACAAAGAATCACATCGCTGAGCTTCTAAAAATATGAACTCTAGCTGTCAACGTCTTCACACTGCACAGTGGGGGTGAATAACAAATATTTTGTTTGTTATTTGCGATACTTGCTAGTGTGCTAAAGAAGCTCACTTATCAAGGAAAATAATAAGTATTTACCAATGGAGCATGGCAACCAATATTTCTAGAGTTATCCATCCATTAATGCATGGAGCAGCATATGTCACTCGTTGGATTTGTACTTGCTTAAATCCAATGAGTGGCATATACTGCCCCATGCATTAATGGATGGATAACTCCAAAAATATTGATCACCATGGAGCATGATACAGTTGGATATGGAATACTTGAAATAGAGTGGTGCACATGTCAGTGTCATGTCATTTGATGTGCATAATTGCTTGACAATGATAGAAAACGATTATGAATTTACCATAACTTGAGTTTTGGTTATCTTGATTTGAACAAGATGATTGTTATCTGATCAAGATAAAAGTATATGAAGTGCTTTGTCTCATGAGTAACATATGAACCATAATTTCGACCAACAATGCAGTGCCACGTGGGACTGTACTTCGTGTCGAGCTCCTTTTTTATGTAAGTTGCAACATCCTTCTCTACAGTATGTTTCTCCAAGGCTTCCAGAGAAAAGTTAGTTGCTTCCTTCTACATCTCATCGCCCATATAAGGGCTCTTGATAATTACCTTCTTGTTAGTTAAAAAGACTACTTACAATAAACTGTATATATATTTTAATAAAATTAATCTTAATTATATACATAAAATTACATACAAATTTTCTCTTTAAATCATATCGTGGATAAGTACTAAAGCTAAGGATTGCATCTCCTTTCCTTAGCTAACAACCAAGTATCTGAGATCTATAGTATGCACAGTTGAACTTACTATTGCAACAATTGCACAATCTTATACCATGCAAGTAGTAATTAACTAATTCAAGTTATTAATGATAGTTGCGATTTTGGCAATTAAATTAACAAATGCTATCTAATTAACACAATGTCAACATGATGAGTACAACACTTGATTATGCCACATGTCCTCACTGTTGATTTGGGGTAGCATCAGATGTGCTCTAGCCATGAAAATTGGTGGAGAGGCTAAAGCACATGAGATCTCCAAGACCCATAAATGGTTTGGACAGATTGTACCCAGTTTGGGAGATATTAAAATAATGAATATTTTTAGTGGAGTTCCTAAGTCAAAACTTAGGAAAAATAAAATATTAATGGGTATTAATATAAAAATGGGTTAGAAGGTTCCAAAATTCACGGAACAAGCCAAATCTAATCTTAGTTGTTGATTAGAGATTTAATCTCGATCGTTGAAGGACAAACGAGAAAAGTATAAGAAGAGGCTTGAGGGTCAGTTGGGACCTTAGTCACCAGATTCGCCGATTTTAATGGTTGAAATTCGAAATTCGGCGAATTTTATGCTGAAACGAATTTGTTCGTTCGAGTTCGCCAAATTTAATAGCGAACTCGAACTAAAACCCGAATTCGAATATAATCGGAAGAAATTCGTGTGAAATCGATTAAATTCGGCTTTAAAATCGAAAAAAAATCGTTTAAATTCGTTTTTATTTTTTCCGCGGGTTTTATTAGTTGAGTCGGGTATCGGGTTAGGGACCAGGGTTTCAACTTTCATTTCGCCGCGCTCACGTTCCTCTGCTCACGTTCCGGACCAGGCTTCTGAAGTTCACGGCGCACGCAGACGTTCAGGGTTCATCATTCTGAAGTTCACGCAGACGTTCAGGGTTTCCGTTTCATTGACGTTGCCGTCGGCCCGTCTCACTACTCCGGAGTCCGAGCTCAAGTTTCAACGCTGCTGTCTTCAGCGTTCAGGACCCCGACCCGTGGGCCGTCACCCAGCCTCTAGGTAGGACATCCAGACTACATGTAGGAAGAAAAGTGTTCCTAAATCCATGACTTTCATTTTCACATTGATGCATAAGAGAAGCAAAGCATGCCTTAGACAAGGAATGTGTACTATAAACGGCATATTGACATAAAACTAAATAGGAAAAATCTAAATTGATGAGCTTACTAATTTCAAGCATACAGATCAATTATCCACTGCCTAAGGTTATGTAAGCATAATAGTTTTAGGCATGGAGACAAACTACCTACAGCCTAAAATTCAAGCTAAATCTAAGAGTACTCTCTCTGACTTCTCAAACAATTTCCTGAGACATGAAAACTGAGAAAGTTACATATTTTATTCGTGAACAATCTGTAGACTGTAGTTGTAATACTTGCCCACAACACTCATTCGTTTGGCAAGCTCCACTAAGACAATCATGTTATGAGGCAAATACAGTTAATCAAACAGCATAAATTATTTAGAAGTATCAGAACCCTACAGATTGTTCATGCAGTTTACAAGACTTGATGTCCTAGCCTTCCGGAATATTTCAATCTAACACAACTCTCATTCGTGGGGCTGGGAAACAAACAAAGCCACAATGATTTCCAAAATGTAACTCAATATGCTAGCTAGCACAGTACCACTCATACAATGCATTGAATCTTCCAACAAGAGTGCTTTGTAATCAGATTATCAGAACTGAATCTATTTGTGTGACTCCCTCAGGCAACTTACTTGTAGTTTTGTCATAGCTGAAAAATGGTTTATTAACACATTATTTGCAGGTTCCAAAGAGGTCATAGTGCATCTGGTTACATCTTAAGGATATCAGAGCATAGGCACACTGTACAGGAAAGACAAATCATAGAAATATATCCAACAAATTTCTATTCTTGAAACACAGGTTGAAGAATTAAAATCCAAACAGGGAAGTGCCAATTTCTTGAAGACTGAAGCCTTATTAATAAATGAAAAATTCTTCAATTTATAGAAACACTTTTATAAAATGTTGAATGAAATTGAGCGATTACATGACAAGCTCATTGAGTGTTCTGACCAAGTAAAAACTTGGATCATTAAACAAAAGGATGCACAAGTTGCTCTTGAGTCTTGACAATCTAAAAATCTGGGAAACGAAAAATAGTGATAGTTCTAAACATCCTTGTAGGTCAACAGTGGAAGAACAACTCCATTATTAAGTCTCTCTGGATGCCTGGTTAGGTAACAGTTAACAGTGAACATCGTAACTGTGACTTTACATAAATTTGGGATGAAACACTTGATATTATCGAGGAGTTTGAAGTGCCAACTCTGTAATTTCTTGGTCAAACAGTTCCAGTCACAAGTTCACAACCTGTCTGAGCAAAGGATGGAAAAAGATAGGAGGATTGAAGAAATCAGTAACTGGAACAACTTAATTTGGGACCTTATTTCTATGCCTGAAGAATGTTCAAATCCTATCTCTTCCCACATTACCAAAATTAAAAAAAGTCATCTCTGAGTTTCCACTCACTTATATAGTTGTGAAGTTATCATGGGAGTTCCAGACTTCCAGTTGGCAGTAATAAGAAAAAAAAAAAGCTCTGAATTTATATTCAAACAGTCATACTGATATGACTCAGACTTCAGTATGTTTTTACATTTTTTGAACAGCGGAAACAGTACTGAATTTATATTCAAACAGTCATACTGATATGACTCAAACTTTAGTATGTTTTTGCATTTTTTGAACAGCGTAGTGTTTACTGTTCAGTGTTTTGCATTTTTTGAACAGCGTAGTGTTTACTGTTCAGTGTTTTGCATTTTTATAATTATATTGTTTTCAAATTTGCAGACATTTCAGACTTTCAATGGCACCACCAAAATCAACTGCTGTAGCTTGGAATTTTGTCCAAAAAGATGGTTTTAATCTTTCATGTCAGCTGTGTGGACATAATTTCACTGGCACTTTGACTAGAGCAGTGGATCACCTTCTCGGTATTACCAATGGAAGTGGAGGTGGTGTTGAAGCCTGCAGTAAGATCACAGATGAACAAAAAGCCACAGTGGAGAAAGACAATTCCAATTCACAGATGCAAAAGCAGAAAAGGATAAATAAGAGGCAGCGAATTGAGAGGGAGATTGCCATGTCTTCCTCCAACACCATCAATTCAGTTTCAAAGATTGGTGGATCAAGTTCTACAGCTACTCAAGCAAAAACAAGTGGAACGAAAACATTAAATCAGTTCTGGAAACCTGTTGAGAAACAGGATGTTGATGATGCTGTTGCTGAGTATTTTTATGCATGTGCAATTCCCTTTAATGTGGTGAGGAGTCCATTTTTTAAAAATGTAATTAAAAAGGCTATTGATTTTGGGAAGGGCTATGTTCCTCCTGGATCTGAAGCTTTAAGGACAACTTTGCTAAAGAGAGCAAAAGACAGAGTGACAGGAAAGTTGACTGATATTAAAGAGTCTTGGAAGCTTACAGGATGCACAATTTTGAGTGATGGTTGGTCAGATTTGTGTCATCGCCCATTGATCAATGTGTTTGTTTATTGTCCTCAAGGGGTACTTTTCTTGAAGGCAATAAATGCAATGGATCAAGTGAAGACATCAGAATTTATTTTTGGAATTTTGGATGAAGCCATTCAAGAGGTTGGGGTGGAAAATGTTGTCCATGTTGTTACAGATAATGCATCAAATTGTGTTGGTGCAGGGAAGCTGATTATGGAGAAATATAATCAGATCTATTGGACCCCTTGTGCAGCTCACTGTTTGGATTTAATGTTGCATGACTTAGCCAAATTTCCTTGGGTCAACGAAACAATCCGAAGAGCCAAAACAATTTCAAACTTCATCATCAACCATCGTCTCACTTTGAGCATATACAGGAAGAATGCATCAAAAGAGTTGTTGAGGCCTTGTGATACAAGGTATACAAGGTTTGCCACTTTTTATATTACTCTGAAAAGAGTTGTTGAGGAAAAAGCGAGCCTAAGAGTTGTTTTTTGCAACACTGAGTGGGAGAGATCAACCCTCTCAAAAGAAACTAAGGGGAAAAATGTTGAAGAAATAGTGCTCAATAATGGCTTTTGGGAAAATGCAAACAAAGTTTTAAAAATTTGTGGCCCAATTGTTAATGTGCTCCGCATGGTTGATGGTGACAAACCTTGTATGGGTTTTGTTTATGAAAGCCTTGATCGTTGCAAAGAGGCCATTGCAGCTGCTTTTAATAATGTGGAAGCTGATTACAAGGAGATATGGGATTTAATTGATCATAGATGGAAGATGATGCATAGTCCATTACATGCAGCAGCATGCTATTTGGAACCTAGATTGTTTGGGTTACCAAGACATAAGGATGAAGAAATCATGAATGGACTTATCCAGTCTATTGAGAAGCTAAATCCAGATCCAGAGATTGCAGGTTTGATCAGAAGTCAGTTGAGAGCATACAGGTTAATGTCTTGCAATTATATTCCTTTGCATGCAATTATATGAATCTTGTTGTTAATGTCTTGCAATTATATGAATCTTGTTGTAACTTGTATATGAACTGATTGAGACTCTCAACTTGATACAGGTTAGAAGAAGGATTATTTGGAACACAATCAGCAAAGTGGGATAGGAGCAGAAGTGATCCAATTGGATGGTGGGAATTTTATGGTTCAGGGGCACCAGAATTGCAAAATTTTGCAATTCGTATCTTAAGCCAGGGAGCAAGTGCATCAGCATGTGAAAGGAATTGGAGTTCCTTTGACCACATCCATTCCAAAAAAAGGAATAGATTGTCATCTGGAAGATTAGAAGATCTTGTTTATGTTCGTAGTAACTTGCACTTGGCATTGAAGAATGTGGCTAAAGAGTCATCCAATTCTTCTACTCCGTGGATCGAACCTGTTCCAAATGTAACAATGGATGATGTTGATTTGTACATTGATAGTGACATAAACATTGACAGGGAATTCACTGATGAATCTGGTGCTGAAGCATCTAGCGGATTCACAGCTCATACTGCTCTTGATGACATAGAACTTTTTGATGTAACAAGTGGGCAACAGGAACATCAAGAATAAAACTTGTGTTCCTGTTTTAGATTTCTAGTTTAGTTTTTGCATGAACAATTTTCTAAATTTAAAGTTTAAACTTTTGGTTATTAATTTCCAGTTTGCTGAAACTTGAAGAAACAGATTTTGGTGTTTAGTATTTACCATGAATTGTATGTTTAATTTCACAATGTTGTTGCCAACAGCCTCATGTATGTTATTGCTTGTTAATATGTTATTAAGCATTGAACTGCTGCTGTTATTAAGCATTGAACTGCTGTTGTTTTTTCATTCATGAGCACTATTTCATTCATTCATTCATTCATGAGCACTGTTTTTTCATTGTTGAACATGAGCACTATTTATTAAGCATTGAACTGCTGTTGTAGCATGTTATTAAGCATTGAACTGCTGCTATTAAAGTGTCAAATGTTAATGCATTCATTCATCTTGGAATTATGTAACTTCCAGTCATAGATTTATATGAATTTCACTTAATTGATTATATATATATATATATAATATATATTTTTTTTTTTTTTCGAATTTCTATATGTCGAATTTTATTGACAAAATTTTAGTTGGCGAACTTTATTCGAATTTCATGGTCGCTGAACTCGAACTCGAACTCGAACCTGGTGACTAAGGTTGGGACAACACATCAGAGTGATCAGTCATTCATTTTGCTAGAGCAGGGTTGCCAAGCAAAAGTGAATCAGTGATCAGCAACAAGGAGCAGTGATTACTGGATAGAGAGGCAGAGACAGTGCCGAGAGACCAGCGCAGAGGCAGAGAGCCAGAGCAGCAGCCAGAGCAGGCCATGCGGAGCCCAATAGAGACAGCGAAGAGCCCAAAGGGAATGCGTCATCCACGCAGAAGGCAAAGGGAGTGGCGCAAAGGGTCCCAGAGGTTGCGTAATGCCTCAGAGGGCTGACACAGAGAGTTTTAAGGCTGACGCAAAGGCCAGAAGGGCCAACGCTGAGCTTCAAAGTTGCTGGAGAGGGTTTCGTGGGACAGGTTTTCTGAATACCTGTTTCCGAATAGAAAGGTATTGCTACCGTGTATTTTCCTCTATCAGGGGAACCGATTAGGCACCCAATTGTACTCAAAGAAATATTGCATAATAATAAACCCTCAGAATAGTTGCACTGGTTTTCCCACATTGGGTTTTTTCGGGGACATTTGTCCAAAAATAATGGTGTCACTTATGTGTTTGTTTTCTTTCAGCTGATGATCTATAGATGTTATGATTGTATTGTGTTTATTTTGGTATTTAAATGATTTAAATAACTTGTTCAGAATTTACAAGTAGAAGAAATAAACCAGCAGAATATAGACTAATTTTCTAATGGATAGACTTAGAAAATTCAACATGGTATCAAAGCATGGTTGTAGATCACAGGAGAGCTGAAGGCATCAACTAAGCAGAGCAGTTGCAGCAAAATCAATTGTCCTGAGTGACAGAATTTGATCCGTGTAGAAGCGACAGAGGAAGGGTTGACGCAGAGGGACTATGTCATCAGTCTGGGCCAGAGAGAGGCTCACACAGAGCCTAGGAGGGTTGACGAAGTGGCTGAGGGAGTTGTTTTTTCCAGTGTCGGGATTGCGCAGAGCCTAGAGGCTCATTCCTTCAATTGTTGGGGCATAGGAAGCTGTGGGAAATTTGCGGTAGCGAAGCTGAAGGGGTACTGTGGTCAGAACAGTACCTAACAGGGAAAAACCAAGGTAGATGGAGTTGCTGCCGAGGCGGATATCTAGCCAAGAAATCTGGATCACTGTTGCAGTTGCACAGACAATCGGAGAGGGGCAACTTGACAATTGACAGAAGGATTTCTAGGAGGGAAATCGGGACTCAGAGGGAGTCTAGCAGAAAGACGGGAAATAGAGAGACTCGAAGGAGTCGACAGAGACGAGCAGAGAGATGGTCGTGAATGCGCTGAGGGATCAGGATAGGTTGAACGTAGCATCCAACTTTGTGGTCTGGAAGGTCAAGATCCTGTCCATTTTAGATAGACATCACATCAAGGCCTTCGCCTTGAGAATTGTGGTGATCCCAGTTGATCCAGCTGAAAATGAGAAGTACGAGGAGGCAATGGCTAGGGCGAAGTGCATCATCCTTGATGGAGTCAAGGATCATGTGGTCCAACATGTTGCTAAGAAGGACACAGCAAATGAAATGTGGGAAGCCCTGAAGAAATTGTACCAGCATACTTTCGTGCAGAGGAAGGTCATCCCAGTTGAGCTGAAAATAAGAAGTACGAGGAGGCAATGGCCAGGGTGAAGTGCATCATCCTTGATGGAGTCAAGGATCATGTGGTCCAACATATTGCTGAGAAGGACATGGCAAATGAGATGTGGGAAGCCCTAAAGAAATTGTACCAGCATACTTCCATGCAGAGGAAGATGTTACTTGAGAATCAATTGCAGTCATACCAGATGCAAAAAGGGGAGCAGATAGATCACTTCCTCGGTCGATTGAAGGTGATCCGGGACCAACTAACTTCCATAGTGGCCACGCCGGATGAGGAGATGTTGGTGAGGACCGCACTTAACACAGTCTCTGAGGAGTGGGAGACATTTGTCCAGAGTATACTGGGTAGGGTAGATCTTCCAGATTAGGAAGAATTATGGGCGACTCTTTGCCAAGAGGAGATCAGGCAGTTGAGCAAGACAGGGAGTAGCGGGAAAGGAGTCAGGATCAAGAAGGAAGAGGAAGAGGATGCAGCTCTAACATCTGCGGGAAAGCAGGAGAAGAGGAAGAAGGACCTCTCCAAGGTCAAGTGCTTCCATTTGTGGGGAACTAGGTCACTATGCGAACCAGTGTCCGAAGAAGAAGAGTAAGGGAGAGGCTTCTTACTCTAAGGCAACGCTAGCAAAGCCAGAGAAGGAGGTCGAGGAGGATGACGATTGTGCCATGAGTGCTCATGTACCTCTAGAGAAGAGGTGGGGAGACATCGAGCTGTAGTCAGAAAGACTACAGGCGATGAGGGGCAAGATCCTTGAGGTACCCAACCTCTTGGATTATACCTTTCTACGAGAGCCCCCAAGAGAGAGTAGCACGACTGGCGGATGTCGGTAGAGATGGATGCGGATGAAGCGGTAGAGAGTGCTACAATGCAGGAGTCCCCGAGCAGCGCGAGGCTAGAAGGTTGTAATAGTGCGAGAGGCATGGAGTGTTGCAACAGTGTAGGATGGCATAGAGAGGTATGCAACAGTGCGAGATGCAGAGAGTTGTTGCAGCAGTGCAGAGGTCAGTAGAGGGAGCACTTGTTAGCCGCAAAGGGAGCTTCAACATCGGGAGTGTTTCTAGCCTAACGGGGATGTCAGAAGTTGGGAGGATCAGTTACTTACTTCTCAGTAACTAAGTTGAAGTGCAGTAGCACGATGCAGCATGATGAGAGGGGGATGGAGTGCAGATGCAGTGTTGGGAGGATGGACTAGCAGCAACATGGATGCAGAGGGAGTTATCGTACAGATACAGCAGTGGCAGTGGCAGAGCCATGGGCAGCAGTACAGGATGCAACAGTGCAGAGGATGTTGGGCGGGGAGGCCTAGCATCAACACAGGTACTGATGCCATATAATTAGAGTGATGCTCAGTGTGGAGTATTACTAGAGCACAGTCCTCGCTAAGAGTGAGTGTTGATTTGGGGCAGCATCGAATGTGCTCTAGCCATGAAAATTGGTGGAGAGGCTAAAGCACATGAAATCACCAAGACCCATAAATGGTTTGGATAGATTGTACCCGGTTTGGGAGATATTAAAATAATTAATATTTTAATGGAGTTCCTAAGTCAAAACTTAGAAAAATAAAATATTAATAGGTATTAATCTAAAACTGGGTTAGAAGGTTCCAAAAGTCATGGATCAAACCAAATCTAATCTTTGCCATTGATTAGAGATTTAATCTCGGCCATTGAAGGACAAACAAGAAAAGTATAAGAAGAGGCTTGAGGGTCAACTGGGATAACACACCAGAGTGATCAGTTATTCATTTTGCTAGAGCAGGGTTGCTAAGCAAAAGTGAATCAGTGATCAGCAACAAGGGGCAGTCAGTATTGGACGGAGAGGCAGAGACAATGCCGAAAGACTAGCGCAGAGGCAAAGAGCGAGAGCAACAGCTAGAGCAAGCAACGTAGAGCCCAGCAAAGACAGCGCAAAGCCCAGAGGGACTGCATCATCCACGTTGAAGGCAGAGGGAGTGACACAGAGGGTCCCAGAGGCTGCACAATGCCTCACAGGGCTAACGCAGAGAGGTTTGAGGCTGACGCAGAGCAGCAGGAGGCTGACGCAGAGGCCAAAAGGGCCAGTGCTGAGCTTCAGAGCCACTAGAGAGGGTTTCATGGGACAGGTTTTTTGAATACCTGCTTCCGAATAGAGAGGTATTGTTGCCGTGTATTTTTCTCTGTTGGGTGACCTGATTAGGCGCCCAATTGTACTCAAGGAAATACCGCATAATAATAAACCCTCATAATAGCTGCACCAATTTTCCCACATTGGGTTTTTCCAGGGACATTTGTCCAAAAATAACGGTGTCACTGTGTGTTTGTTTTCTTTCAGCTGATGATCTATAGATGTTGTGACTGTATTGTGTCTATTTCAGTATTTAAATTATTTAAATAATTTGTTCAAAATTTACAAGTAGAAGAAATAAACTAGCAGAATACAAATTAATTTTCTAACGGATAGACTTAGAAAATTCAACACTTACAATGATTAGGGTATATGCTTAATTAAGAGAAGTGGAAATTTATTTGATAACAACTCTTTCAAACAAGGATGAGTGTTGGATAGATGGAGGATCAGATTGTGATGCTTGACATCTTTGACCTATATTAGAACCAAAACTAGGAGTAAGAAATTGAATATTGACATTGGTCGTTCCCGAAGGTGCCCCATTTGGAGAGAGAAAGTCATTGGGGAGAAATCTCCTCACATTCTCTATGGCGAGAAAGACTCTTTTTAATCCCATCGAACCAAAACTTGATTGAGCTCAAGCTTACAAAAGGAAGTGATGAAGGTGGATTGAAGATTGAACAAGGGGAACTGCTGACCAACAAGTCCCTGTCTAAGCATTGTAGGCGGGGGGAAGGGGAAAGGTAGCTTTGACCATGTTTTGCAGTTTTATTACTTTATATATTATGCAAGTGATATGTCTAATCCATCAAGTGATAAGCTTTGCTTGTCAGTGGCTAGAATTGCTGTTTGCTTTTTAGCACAACCATCAAATTTCAATTTTTTAATGTTCTCTATCAGCCTATTGATTTCAGAGGACTTTGTTTTTTAATGGGGGAGGAACTAAAACAATGCATATTATGCAAAAGTAGGAGGTCTTTCCACCAGGGATATTAATCATCTTGAAATTGAGTTCTTGTTCATACTTGAAATTGAGTTCTAGTTCATGTTAGACTTTCGTCTACAGATAAGTGGATTTGTTGCAGATTTCGATTGAATAGTATTCAGTTTATGGATTGAAAATTTTCAAATGGCTTATCTTTGTACTTTGTATTTTATCAGGGATGGGACCTTGTCATTGCAAATGTTGGAGACTATCGGGCTACTCTAGGAACAATGTATGCTGATGGAAGTTTGTCAGCCATTCAGTAGACAGTTGACTTGAACCCAGCCTTACCTGGTAAGCCCTCTACCTCAAAAAATCTTGCAAACAAATTTGAGATGTATTTAGCTGATTGCATCAACTCTTCAAGTACCTATTCACAATTTCACATACTATTTTAATTTTTATCTATATACAATAGCTCTCAAGAAGTTGGCTATGGTGTTTGGGACCATAGAATGTCTTGGTCATTGGAACATCATGTACATGCAGTCACCTGTGCGTTTGTGTGAGTGAGAGAGATCTTTTTTGTTTGAAATTTGAGTAGTGTATTGTTGTTGCTTATGGGATTTTTTTCTTATGCTTGCAATGATCTATGACTCCATTTCAGTAAAAGTTCTACTTTCTTTAATATATGTTTTCTTTTCTATTCCACCTCATAATTTCTCTCAAAATATGCTCTTTGCAGGTCTTGTACAACAGGGCTTCTGAGTGACATCCTTATTGAAGTTGCAGATATGTCCTTTCACTTGCACAAGGTAATACATCGCAATAAATAATTTCCAGTAAAATTGGAAACTATACATCACAATAGAAATTTCAAATGTCAAAGAAATTTTTTATGAGAATAATCTGAAAGTTGTCTACCTTTATCTTCACGCTCCAACCACATCCCAGCAACCAGTTGATTCCTTTCTTGGAATATGTAGGAGAAAGTAACCTGTGTGAAACCTCCTGAATCATTGGATATAAGTCAAGAGGATATAGAGAAAATCTCTTACTAACTACTCACAGTATCTCTAACAACGATAAGGATAAATACAACCTATAACTACTGCAATCCAACAAATAGAACCTATAACAACATTCAGATAACTGGGTCAAAGGCTAGATTTACCATTTATGTTTTGACAGGGTGAGTTCTCTTTGTTTTTTTGAGTGAAAAAGTTACTCCATTTTTTCATTTGGAGAAGTCAGAACTTATTATAACAAAAAAAAGTTGGATCTCAAGCAAGTCTCATAAGCCAGAATTAATTTCTGGCAAGATCACCGAACTAGTTGCTTCCATTCACTCAGTTTTGCATAAAAGTTAAGTGATACCTAGATTCGATGATATTTGCTGCAGGGAATTCCATCTCCAACAAGGTTCACAGAATGCCTATCATTTAAGTACTGTCTTGACCAGATATGATGTCCATTTCAAACTTCAGAAAGATGTGAATTTTTGCAATATGCAGTAATCGTGGCACTAAAAATTATAGGCCTTAATATTATTTGGCCTGCAATAGAGACAAGAAAACAGAAAAAATAGCCATTTTAATTGACCATTACTTCCTGAGCTTCCTTGAGTGACTTCAGTGGCAGGAGTGGAATCTTCAAGCTTCACAGTAATGGATTTTAATACCCTAATTTGACTCTAACTGAGCAGGTCTAAAAGGTTGCTTGAAAGTTTGCAAAGTATAAGCTATTGTAACTTTCTTCAATGAAAAGAAAACTTGCCAACAACTTGTGGCGAGTATATTTATAAACGAATATCCTAAACTTGGTGATGAGAATATTACAGACTTGGCCAGAGTAACTCCAAGACAGACCTTAGCCAAAGATTCCTTGCTCTCATGGACATTTAGTAAGAAACTTAAGCACCTACTATGTCAGTATAATGAGACAATCTGTCATACAGTTTCTATTACTGTAACTGCTCTTGCACACCTGCCACTTAGTCCATATCATTATTACATAATTGCCAATTCGACCTTAATTTAATTCTTTTTTCTAACATGTTAGATTGAACAACATCATTAAGTGAACACTCGATGGTCAATTTACTGTGATCATCAACTTTTAGCATATAATGAAAAGTCAACTTTTACATGGATCTTCGCCAAGCAGGTCAGGTCACCGATCAATAGCCCCCCACTCACCCTGCATATCTCTGTTCAGTCAAGCAGGGTCACCAACCTACCGGTGTGGACCAGTCCCTACTAGGGACATCAAAGCGCATAATTGCATCATATCTAATAGCAAGTGCATACTCTGGAACTGATTCTATTGGACTTCACTTTCAGATCAACAATTTGCATTCAGATTTCATTGGCTGGAGTGTTTAACTCTCATAACAAGAGTTCCCCCAATTTCTGTTACTAAAACCTTTGCTGGACTCATCAACCAAGAAAAACAACCCTTAGATAATGCTGACCATGCGTAAACCATACCTGCCATAGCCAAATCCATACCTCACTTCTATTTACCATGCTACCTGAGCCCGAAGCTGTTATTAATAGCATCACATTGATGTTAGCCAGCATTTAGATCCATCTCCTTGAATAGCAGAAGACCTATATGCCCTACAAGAATTAGCTCACATGTATTGGAACCACCTTTGTACACCTAATGGCATGTACACTTCATATCAGAGAGGTTAACTTAGGTTTTTTATCCCACTTAGTAGTTTTATCTTATCTCGCTCTTAAGGAGGGACTTGATCTCCTTAGTTTTTCAACCATATCCCACTAAAGTGTTGTGCTGGGCTGGATTCATAGCGGAGTGAGTGCTCCTAATAGGGAGAGCCTTTGACATTTAAGGGGTCACCGTTGAAAAATACAGACAAAGAAGAGATGGATTCGGCATGGAAAGCTTCATTCATCGGGGCCCACCTATACGCGGTAGATAGAAACCAGTATTAATTAGTCTTTTGAAGGATTAGATAAGTAGGAATTACAAAGAATAGATATATGTATTAGGTGTTTTTTTTATATTAGGTATTAAGTAAAGAAAGAATTTAAGTCTGCTTAGCATCTCTTCAATGTTGCTGGAATAAAAGTAATCTATTTTATACTTAACAAATCCACAAGACAAGGGAGCTTTGCTTCCTACCCTACACAGCTCACATTGAATTAATTACTCCAAAACATTACTACAAATACCCAGACACACCTTTATTAATAAGGGAATAAACCAAGGTGAATAAGACTTTGACCCATATTACAATTAATACAAGGTAGGATCTCTCCTAGACGAAAGGAGGTGTGGTAACCATCTTGCTCCTCCCTAAGAGCATATCTTGCTACAACAGAGTGGCTAGGTAACAGGAGTTGCTTACATGCTTAGATACATTAATAATTAGAAGATAGTAAGTATGAAAAGTAGAAGGTTATGGAAATAGTAATAGATAGAACTCTTTTGTAGCAAATAACCTTATGAAATTCTGCAAGCGTTTTTCACGCAGCAGCAACAAATAATCATGTAGAAAACATAAGGAATCTCCAAAATTTGCATGTAAAGGTGTTAGGAATACTTTGGAATACCAAGAGTACAATTGGTCAAGAAAAATGCTCCATGTTTTTTTGCAAATTAGATACAAACTTTTGTTTTTACTTGAAAATCCAGACATGGAAATCCACCAATTTATTATGTTCATACAAAGTTTTACCAAATTTTTCTATAAAATATAATCCTTGATATTAAAGAAAGGATGACTTTCTAGTTTACTCGACTTTCATGGCAATGGAAAAATATAGACAAAGGCCACGTTCAAAGAAATGGATCTTCATTGATTAATTATATTGAGTGTTTTCTCACTTTCATGAAAGGCTGTAACAACCCATGTATATTCAGAAAAATGTACCTACTGCGAAGAAAGCAGATAATTCAGTTGAGGAATGCAAAGATTTGGCAGGGCAGGAAGGGCCCTATGAATGTTTAACCCACTCATTAGCATTCAATATGTTGGAAGCAACAGTCAGAATCTCCTCATTCTTCACAACTATTACAACAGAGAGACCCAAGTTGGCAAACGTAGTGAGAACTTCTGGGTCAGAATCATAAAGCTTCACTCTGCCTATTTTAAGGGCTTTCATGAGTGAAACAGCCTTGGCAGGGGAGAGGAAGATTTTTCCCTGCACGAACATAGTTTATACCAATTGAATTTCATTAGCCTTCACAGATAAAAAGAATCAATTACAATAAGTACAGCAAAAACCTCCAAACAACACTGATAGTATAAGAAAACCCCAAACAAACAATAGGATTATCATCTATTGATTAATCATCCATGCAGCGAAGCATTTAAAAACAGGAAAAGCCACAAACCATCACAGAAGGCACAACATCTCCAATAATGGAGGGATTTACTCTAAGACTTTGTTATAATGTGTTACCAAACACTGGGCGAATGCTATGCTGTTGTTGTAACTTGTATCAAATGCCTGTCCTGTCCATCTATGTCAAGACCCATGCCTCTATGTCAAGACCCATGCCTTTTCAGCTGGTAATTGAGCCAGTAAAAGGTAGATGAAATACAAAAAACACTCGGATACAAGACAGAGAAAGGGTTCAAAATGCAAGCCCACCTACAGCCAAATTTTTTGTTTTTTCATATTAGCCTTATATTTTTATATTAGTCTAATATATTTTATTTTTGATAGTAAATTTTCTCAAAAACACAAGAGAATTCAATATAAAATAAGTTGAATAACTGTTGCAGCAGCACACCTGTATACACATAATTTTAAATCTTTATTACACAGAAGACATACATGCCGTAGTGCTAAACATGAGCACAGAGATCTGATATCTGTGAGACAGGTAGAGCTAGACCTGTTGAGGCTACTGTTGAGGGAGTGGCACATGCCAAGGGTACAAGTGTATAGGAGGAGGGTGTTTAGGGTCCTTTTAAGGAGAGTCGGACCTATTGGCAGCTGTTGTCTGAACCAATCCCAGCTGCCCCTGTAACTTAAGCCAGGCCAGGGAGTGATAAGCCAGGCAGTGACTGATTATAAAGTATTCACCTTTATAAACCATACCCCCTAAGCAATGGAGTTCCTATCAATAAAGCAGGAGAGCAGGGGAGCTATTACGATTATTTCTTTCTTTATTAACTAGCCAAAGCAATGGAGGGACTCTACTCAGCTAATGCAGCCACATGAATGCAAGAATAATTTATTGAAGCAAGACCAAAGCCCCTCGTCTAGCTAGTTAAACCAAAGAATGAAGTAGCTCGAGAAAAGGGATAAGAAGAAAAGAAATAGCAATAGAGTGAGGTAAGGTAGCAAACTTAAGAGTTCTAAATACTATGTTCATATATATATATATAGACAGATTCAAAGGGTAACTTGTTGTGGAATGTTGATTTTTGTAGCTCGGGAGGTACTCCAAGCCTGGAGGATCGAGGATTTGGAGGAAGGAGCTCCACGAATGGCCTTGTGGGCTTGAAACCCAAGCTTGGGGTTTTGCACCCATCGATGTTGGGGACTAAACTATGGAGAGATTTCGACATGTTATGAATGAGGATGATTGTACTCGTCGAGACGAATCTGAAGCATCGAAAATCATATGATTCCGAGTTGTGGTTGAAGAGAAATGAATTTTTGAAGTTAAAATGGGTAAATTTGTCTAGTTAGGCAGATCGGCTTGAGGTTAAAGTAATGCCAAAGAAAAATTCGTTGGAGCCACTTGATGCCTATAAATATAGGTCAAGTGTGAGGCATTGAGACACATCTATGGCACAACACATCTAAGAGAAGAGCTTTGTTTTGGCCACATAATAGAGGTGCCCAGCGAAGGTGAAGGAAGGCATAGTTTATGCCTCCTCTAGACTATTTGGGAGCCGAGTTACTATAGGCAGGAAGCCGAGGTCATGTTGGGAACTTTTGGGCAAAAATAAGAAGAAACCTCATAATCGAACAAACCGAGTCTCTTTGGGCAATTAGACGTAGGAAGGAAGGCTTGTTTTAGAGGCTGAGTTGGGTATTAGGCCCTCCAAAACAAGGTCGCATACTCCTGTAGCAGCAGCGAAGGAAAGGGAGGCTTGGGAGGGTTTCCGAAGTGTTTTTGCAAGCAGAATGATGCCCTAGGGAGGGTCGAGCAAGTGTAGTAGGCAGACACATTGCAGAAGGATAAACCAAGGTGGTTTGTGGAGCAACTTGTGCATGTAATGATGGGTATTCTCTCTGGTTGGTGAGCCGCAGACCTTGAGGTGAGTTGCAGATCAGGCCGAGGTCTTGAGGAGGTGTTTGGAAGGGTTGTGGGCCCTTAAAACAAAGACAAGACTGCCTAGAGCAGCAGCAGGGTGTTATTTGGGGGAGGTCACAGTCTTTAAGAGGACTGTTGTAGTTGGAAGAAGGGTTGTGTGTGTTGAACCTGCTGCCTACACCTACCTACAAGTTAGTGAGAAAATCCTTCAACCCCACAAGGTGTGGTTGGTGGCAAGGAACTCAGAAAAGGGGTTGTCAAACTAATCCCGACTCTCTCCATTTGAGCTATCTCCTAGTTAGCTAAGGGGGGTGATCCTTAATGAAAACTTAAGTTAAAAAGGATGTGAGTTTCTAGGAGAATTGTTTGAGTTAAATAGATTATCTCTTTAAGATTGGTAAGCAAAAATATGATATGAGCAATAACCATCATAAGATAAGCATGAAATACATAAACAATCAGTGCCTTCCAAGTATTTTCTCTTTAAGAAATGAAATTCTATTTTGCTTAAAATGAAGTGAAACACTAAATTTCCATGCTTTCAAATGGAAAGCCAAAATAACTCTGAAAAGTGAAACACTAAATTGTTAGCACAAGATATTATAAATGCTTTCAAGATGAATAAGTCTACAAATAAAAGCATGGAAATTATCTTGCTCAAAAGGATACAAAAAGAACTCAATGTTAAACCAAGATGACAACATGCAATTAAGTTTGCAACCCAAAACAATAGCACTTGAAAGTGAAATCAACCATTGATGACAATATGCAATTAAACCAAAAGATGAGTCAAATTCCAAGTACAAGAAAATTAAACTTGTTGCAAAATTAAAAGAGATTACAATGCTTGCATCCAAAGTGCCTCTTGAAATAAGATTTGCATGTGAGACTTTAAACCATCAAGATAACAAGAAATTTAAGAACTTTGCAAACAAATCAAATGTGATGGAATGAGTTCTTGGTTTATTTTATTAATTAGTGCTAAGGCAAAGTTACAATTGAACTCTAGTCTTCAAACCTCATCCTCGCCCAAATATTTGGATCTCACAATGAGGAGTCAATAGAGGTAAAGGGTCCTTAAAAGTCTATTCAACCAACTTAAGTTAGAGGTAAGTTTAAGTGATGCTTGGGGCATGTTAATAAATTAACCAAACAATGAGAATTAACTTCTACTTGAAATGTACTTGCTTGACATGAAATAAAATGTTACTTTATGGAGAAAATTTGTCCAAATACTTGATGCGTGTAAAATGTGCTTACTGGTGAAGCATAAGTAAACTTGGAACTATGTTCAAGCCAAATAAGATCAAGTAAAAAGTGTTTGCTTGCAAAAAATCTGAACTTGTTATGGATTTAAAACATGTAGTAAGTTAAAATAAAGTGCATGCAAAATGAGTGTGATGCATGTTGTGTTAATTTCTCAATTAGATGATATGCATGCAAAATGAAATAAACCAACAAAGTCAAACCGCCAAGCCTCTCCAAAAGGTGGAGAGATAGGGATACCAATGGGTAAAACTCACGCCCCAAAATCAGAAATTTTATTAGTTGTTACAAGAAAAAAAAGACAATGAAGTCTTCTCTTAAATCCAAGGAAAGTCTTAACGAATTAGCAATCAAACCATGGACCTTTCCTCGCTGAAAATTTCTGCAATTTGAGGCCCACAAAGGCTCAACAAAATGCAGATTTTTTTTGAAGAAGAAGAGAAGATAAGCCTCCTTTATGGCCACGGCCAAGAGAGAGAAAGAATGGCCAAAATGAACTATGCCTCCCTCAAGAAGAACACGACCTTATCCAAGATGTATTCAGCCTAAAGGTGGAAGTAATCACTAAATCTGAGCCCCAAGGTCTTGCATGCAAACTTGTAAGTAATTTTCTGATGATGAATCCTGCAAGTAGCTGCAGGATAACATGTTATAAACAATCTACAACAACAAATGTTAGCTCAAAATAATTACAAAGTATGTTACAAAAATAATCTACAAGAGGCTAGGCCAAAGAGTATGAGCAAGCTCTCCTCTTTAACTAGCCATGACTTAGCTCTTTGAAATAGCCAAATATTTATAAATGAAGTACAATACGTAAAAATAAATTTTTCCAAGTTTGATATTTTGATGCAAAAAACAAAAGCTTCAAGAAACTTGAAATAATCCCTGCAAGGCACAAATAAGATATAGACAAGACTTTGGAATTCAAAACATGCAAGTTCTCCTTGAATATTTTTCAAGAATGGGTTGATTCCTCTGAGAATTTCCCCTCACGCTTGAAAAGCTTGACCAAATAATTATTCATCTACAAAACTTCACCACAAATCATTAAATCGACATGAAAATAAGTGCAGTGGAAAGAATTCCTAGAGATACATCCATTATCCACTAGAGGACTTCTTTTCCTAAAGCAAATAATTAATTCTTATGCTAATATGAGATAGTCGCATACTAACATAACTTGAAACAAGTATGAAAGAAACAATGACATGAGGAAATAAATAGAAGCATAACAACAAGTCAAGAATTTACCACACATGCAAGGAGAAGAACACCATCACGCTTTACCCCAAAGACTGTTGTATTATATTGCAAGTAGTGAATACAATCCCGCAGAGTCTCCTCAAGCACAATAGCTCGTATTACATGATACAATATGAGAGCATATAGCCTCATTATATCGAGTGTTGGGAGCAAATCCCAAGGAAGAATGCATGTGAGAACTAAACTTGGAGCAAATCTCAAGGAAAGATAAGTCAAGTTCGATGTGGAGAAGATAGAGACATCAAAGCAAAATCGAATTCCATATGTGCACATCAAGGGAAATCGAATTCCATATATGGCATAGTAAACTCATCCATAAGTGAATCCAAATACCATGATAAATCCAGTCAACAAATGCAAACTCGAACTAAGTGATGCCGCATGTGTAGATGATCCCCAGATAGCTCTGCGTAAGTCCCCAGGAATTACGTGATTCCTCCATGTGCAACTCGTAGTTTGGCCAAGTGAAACTCGTAATCCTCAAGAGTGGAGTGCTAAGAGAAGAAGAACCTGAGATAACTGTGAGATGAGGCCCCACATAATCTTCAGTCTAAATATTCCGTAGAATAGTCCTTCAATACATGAGATCCTCTAATACATTCAATTTTTCACATGTTCAACTGTTGCTTTATATCTGGAAAATTCGATTTTATGAAATAATGGTATATTTATGATGCAATGCGCTCAATCATCTTCCACATGTCCGTTGACTCAACTCTTTGACTTAGGATAATTTCCAAGTCACTTCCTTGTCATTCTGTCACATGAAATAATTTATTTCTCTCTATTTTATTTAATTCTAGCATAATTAAAAGCCACAATTTCCACTAAACTTAGGAAATGTGGTTTTTGAGGGTCCAAAACACGTTATTAACCCCTCAAAGTGTGTCATAGTAGAAAGTTGAGGGTGAGAGGTGTAATTTCAATTACTCATACCCCATACAACTTCTCTAGAATACACTTATTACAATTTAAATACAATTTTATTTGCAATTTTTGACTTGCGAGAAATCTAAAAAATTAAAAAATGACTACCTAAACCTAACCAAATTCTAAAAAAAAAATTGTGTGATCTAGTATGGTAATAGAATACACATTGAGTCTAGACACTAAAGTGTGTTAAGGGCTCAACCTTCAAACCGTCACCCCGGCTTTGAGGTAAAAAGTGAGTGAAAAAACCTAGAAAATTATCAGCCTCTGAAAAAGAAGGGATAATCAACCAAATAAAAAAAAAACACTCCAAGGTGTACTCGTTTGCAGATCGAATCCCAACATCGTAGACCTATTAGAGACTTAAAACTCATCATACTAGTATCACTTATTACAATTCCCATAGGGTGTGGAATATCGTTATAAGAAATATGATGAGAAGATAAAAGTAGAGTTAAAAAAACTTTGTTGATTGATGATATATGATGGTACAATTGTCCTCTGGATCATCCTTGGGCATGGAGTCTTCATATAATCATCAAGTGCCACTCCAGTGGTCAACAAGTTGAATAGGGTTGTTCGGATGCCCTAACCGGTGATTTAATGCTACAATAGTATGCACAAGTTCCAAGTATGTATTTGATGTGTTAGGTCTAGTTTTGGACCAGTTTGGATAGGTCTCCAAGAATAGGACAATTCTAGGTTGGTGTGTGCAAGTTATGGTGTGGTATTCTCAATATTGTAGGCAGTAGATCCTTGGTATTATTGCAGAGAGGGCAGAAGTTGTGGCAGTTAGTTGGAGGATCCAAAACCACCTTAGACTTGTCCCTATGTTGCAGCAAAAGGAGAATCTTATGGTGAGAAGAAAACCATAGCTGAAGAAGAGGTCTAAAGGCAAGGATCTAGGGCTGATGTGGACTAATATTAGCCCTAACTAGATTGCAGACTTTCTAGCTGTGACACATCAGCTCATGAGATGGATATAGTGTCCTAGAAGAGGCAGATTTGACGGAGCCTGTTAGCAACCATGTGGAAGGGCCTCCATAGGTGTTGGATTCGCTGACTAGGAGCTACTACTACAACAAATACTGGTCACTCATGGGTTGTTGGATGGCAGCGTGAGAGTGGACCAAGTGTGGACGTGGATTGGGCATTTATGGTCTGCTGGAGGACAACGTGTTAGTGTCCAAGTTGCAGCCCGGTGTGCACCATCTTCATGGACCTAGGTAGTTGCTAGAGTTGCAGTTGGTGTGTTCAAAGGTTGACGAGCCAAAGGAGCAGTTGAGCATCCCTAGACTTGTGTGTGGAGAAGGACTTCTATAGCAGATGATGGGCAATCCTCCTAGCCCGTGCTCACTGTGGGAAATGGACATCTTGTAGTGCTAGGTGACAACCCTCCGTGCCCTATGTTGGTCTTAATTGGAGTAGCGCGGGAAGACCATAGTGGGCTGAAGTCCCTGAGTAGCTAAGGAGTAGCAGTGGGTAGATTGAGAGTTGTTCACAAACGGAGTTGTGGAGTAGCAGTGGGTAGATTGAGAGTTGTTCACAAACGGAGTTGTGAACAACTCGACAGGAGTCGAGATGTGTTGTGCCCTTGATGGACTAATGCACAACTAGTGAGCAGATTGATTGTCGAGGTTCAGTGGCCAGATGGACTTGTAGCATTGATAGAGTCAGAAGTTGCAGATCGATAGCCGCAGGACCGGGTAGGTACAGGGTACGACCAAGGCAGCTGTGAAGAGCTCTACATCATGTAGACGGTCAAATTATCTTGTTAAGGGTAGATTGATTGTCGATGGACTCACACCAAGCCCCAATTTTTTATCTTGTATTAGTGGATGTATGAGGGCCATTATCCCTAGTACAAGAGCCCTAGAGTGTTGTATTATATGTTGATTAATATAACGAAGTTGGGTTGAAAATTGTAAAAAAAATTCCATATTTTGTGCACTAGTAGATTTACTATTGTTTATATTCCACTGTGCAAAGTAGTATCGTTGTGATTCTTGGTTTCGTAGCGTCAGAGATTCTAAGATTCTATATTAGACCCAAGATTGTGGAAAAACAACATGGTATCAAAGCATATCTGAGCTACTTTGAGGGAGAGTGAATCAGAGTGTGCACAGCGAAGCAACTCAGAGGCAGTTGTAGGTGTCTAGATCATGGAACAGTGGGTTCAGCTAAAGACATGGAGATGTGGTCTAGATAGACTACATGGTGAGATGGTTTGGGAGTTCTGGTGGATTGGTGGTGAGCCTGGTGAACAACAATTTGTTGTAGGGCAGATTGTTGATCATGGACGTCTGTTGATTTGCATGGATGATTGAGACAACTCGAGGATTGCTTTGGCATGGACGAGATCAGGTTGATCGAGATGGCTTCATGTGATGGACTACAGGTTGGCAGGATAGAGTCTTCATCGGATCGTGATGTTGCATATCCGAGATTGGAGGGATTTGCACGAGTGTTATTTGATCTAGGAGGATGAGTGCTTGTAGGATTGAGCCAATGGAGATTGTGTAGGCTCAAAGGAAGTCTAGCCACAGAGGGAGCAACCCTATGGAGGTTTGGGATCTTTAGGTTCAGATGTGATGAGGCAGAGGCACTACTGAGATTGCAGGGATCAATCTACAAAGTATGCCGCAGTGATGGACGCCAAATGGGCTAGTGTCGCCAGATGATGATGGTTACTTCCTAGTCTTGGAAGTACCTTCCTCGCTAAGACGAAGCGTTGATTTTTGTAGCTTGGGAGGTACTCCAAGCTTGGAGGATCAAGGGTTTGGAGGAAGGCGCTCCACAAATGGCCATGTGAGCTTGAAACCCAAGCTTGGGGTCTTGCACCCATCGATGTTGGAGACAAAACTATGGAGATATTTCGACATGTGATGGATGAGGATGATGGTACTCGTCGAGAGGAATCCGACGCATCGAAAATCATCTAATTCTGAGTTGTGGTTGAAGAGAAATGAATTTTTGAAGTTAAGATGGGTAAATTTTTCTAGTTAGGCAGGTCGTCTTGAGGTTAAAGTAGTGCCCAAAGAAAAATTCATTGGAGCCACTTGATGCCTATAAATATAGGTCAAGTGTGAGGCATTGAGACACATCTATGGTGCAACACATCTAAGAGAAGAGCTTTGTTTTGGCCACAGAAGAGAGGAGCCCAACAAAGTTGAAGGAAGGCATAGTTTATGCCTCCTTCTAGACTGTTTGGGAGCCAAGTTACTACAGGCAGGAGGCTGAGGTCATGGTGGGAAATTTTGGGCAGAAATAAGAAGAAACCTCATAAGTGAACATGCCGAGTCACTTTGGGTAATTACAAGTAGGAAGGGAGGCTTGTTTTGGAGGAAGAGTTGGGTATTAGGCCCTCCAAAACAAGACCACATACTCCTATAACAGCTGCAAAGGAAAGGGGGCTTTGGTGAGGGTTTCTAAAGTGTTTTTGTAGGAAGAATGATGCCCTCAACAAGGCTGAGAAAGTGTAGTAGGCAGTCGCATTGCAGAAGGACAAACCTGGGTGGTTTGTGGCACAACTTGTGCATGGAATGATGGGTATTCTCTCTGGTTGGTGACCCACAGACCCTGAGGCTTAAAACAAAGATAGGACTGCCTAGAACAGCAGCACGGTGCTATTTGAGGGAGGCTACAGTATTTAAGAGGACTGTTGTAGCTGGAAGAAGGGATGAACAGGGTTGTTTGGATGCCCTAACCAATGATCTAATGCTACAACAGTATACACAAGTTCTAGGTATGTATTTGATGTGTTAGGTCTAGTTTTGGACCAATTTGGATGGGTCTCTAAGAACAGGACAATTATGGGTTGGTGTGTGCAAGTTATGGCATGGTATTGTCTCATTATTGTAGGCAACAAATCCTTGGTATTATTGCAGAAAAGGCAGAAGTTGTGGTGACTAGTTGGAAGAGCTACAACCACCTCAGACCTGTCCCTCGGTTGTAGCAAAAGGAGCAGCTTACATTCAGAAGAAAATCACAGCTGAAGAGGAGGTCTAGAGGCAAGGATCTCGGGTTGATGTGGACTAATATTATCCCTAACCAGATTGCAGACTTTGCAGCAGTGACACATCAAATCATGAGATGGATATAGTGCCCTAGAAGAGGCAGATTTGATAGCGCCCGTTAGCAGCCATGTGGAAGGGTCTCCATAGGTGTTGGATGCCCTGACTAGAAGCAGATGCTACAGCGAGTACTGATCACTCATGGACTGTTGGAGGGCAACGTGAGAGTAGACCAAGCGTGGACGTGTATTGGGCATTTATGGTCTGTTGGACGATAGCATGATAGTGTCCAAGTTGGAGCTCGGTGTGCACCATCTTCATGGACGTAAGTGGTTGCTAGAGTCGCATTTGTCATGCTCAAGGGTTGAGCAGCCCTAGACTTGTGTGTGCAGAAGGACTTCTACAACAGATGATGGGCAGTCCTAGCTTATGTTCATTGTGGGAGATACATCTTGCAGTGATAGGTGGCAGCCCTCCGTGCCCTATGTTGGTCTTCATTGGAGCAGCGGAGGAAGACCATAGTTGGCTGAAGTCCCTGAGTAGTTGAGGAGCAGCAGTGGGCAAACTGAGAGTTGTACACAAATAGAGTTTTGAATATCTCGACAGGAGTCTCGATGTGTTGTGCCCTTGATGGACTAAGGCACAACTAGAGAGCAGATTGATAGTCGAGGTTCAATGGCCAGATGGACTTGGAGCATTGATAGAGGCAGGAGTTGCAGATCAAGAGCCACAGGACTGGGCAAGTACAGGGTACGACCAAGGCAGCTGTGAGGAGCTCTAAATAAGCTAGATAGTTAGAGTATCGTGTTGAGGGCAGATTGGTTGTCGATGGACTAACACCAAGCCCCAGTTTTGTATCTTGTATCAGTGGATGTATGAGCGCCATTATCCTTGGTACAGGAGCCCTAGATTGTTGTATTATATGTTGATTAATATAACGAAGTTGGGTTGAAAATTGTAAAAAGTTGTCCATATTTTGTGCACTAGTAGATTTACTGTTGTTTATATTCCACTGCGCAAAGTAGTATCGTTGTGATTCTTGGTTTGGTAGCATCAAAGATTCTAAGATTCTATCCTAGACCCAAGATCAAGGAAAAACAACATGGAAGACATATAGTGAATTCATGATAGTAGTGGTGCGAAAGATATAATTGTAACTTTATCAATCAAAATATCTGAGCCTAATGGTTGAAGGAGGTTTGTATACATTTAGCTTGGTTGAGCCCTACCACTAGCAAAGAGTGTCTTGGGATGGGCTCAGCAATTGTCGGGACCAAGCATAAGGCAAGCCAAGAGAAATTAGGAGAGAAATACCTTGGCTGAGCCCTACCATTCATTGGCCTTCCCGAACTTGATTCCAGTGATAGCCCTGAACGCAACTTCCTTTCGAGAATTGATACTTGTTTCGATGGAGTCATTTGTGGTTATTCAGTCGTCTGTTATTACTACATGCACTCTTCCAATCAAATTCATAGTGTACTTGGTCGAACTAATCAGTATCTCTCAATTTCAATGACTAATAAATAGATAATAGTACAGAGAAAGTAGGTCTACTGGTCATGGGAGTTAGAGAAAAAGAAGCCTCGACTCCCTGCGATGGGTAACTATGCATATTGGGTATTGGGACTACTTACCTGAAGGTTATCAACTGCTTCAAATAGGTCCTTCCAGAGGAAGCCTGGTTAGATGGACCATCCCTGTCGCTAGTTTAGGTAGGTCCTTCTAGAAGAAGCCTTGTTATATGGGCCATACTTGTCCACGCGGAGGAAAGCTAGTTCATCGACATAATCAAATGCTTCAACAACTTGCTAAGTTAGGACATCATCTTTTGGGCAGCAGTGATCGAGCTTCTAATCACTGTATTTGTTCAAATGTTCCTGAACCTGGCGTTACCATCGAACGGAAGCCTGTGTAATGGGCAGATAGATGGTGTTGAAGCCGAAGTTGGCGTTACGGCTGAGCAGGAGATTTTTTCCCGCATTGAAGTCTTGTCCTTGAGATCCTTAGCCATGGAGACTCTGATGTGTCCTTGAGCTCCTTAGCCATGGAAACTCTAATGGGTCCTCCCCATTGAATCGATAGATATCTGCATTATCCCCATTGCTGCTTTTGGGGTTTTGCAGAAATTGTGGGGTTTTGCAAAAATTGTATCAGTTGGGCAACCTCGGCAACGAGATTTTCAAAGACTTTCCATGGAGCATGCATACCACTTGTTTTCATCTGCATGGGCCACTTGTGGATGCAAGCCACTTGTTTTCACCTACATGAGCCACTTATTTTTGTTTTCATGCTCGCCACTCGTTGATGAGATATAGGGATATCTCTGTCTTATTGATATCTTAAACATTAAATGCTTAATAACTAATGCTAGCATTAAGCTAGAATTACCTTTATGTTAGAGAAATGATCTTGAAGTCATGAAATATATCAGAAGTATTGCCTCTATTTGCCTCAATATGAGGCCAAATAAGATGGCCAAATGTTTCATTGGATGGGAAGGAATATTCATCCGAATATGAAAAAAAAACTTTGATTAAAAGGTAAAATGACTTCCTTGATTTTCGTGTCCACTAATAGCACATAAAAAAACGATTACAATAGTCCCTATGGTCCCGAAGGAGCAGGGGCTAATAAACAAGGATAAGGGGTTAGGCGATGGTGAAAATTAGGAAATATTTCCTTGTTGAAGGGAGTACTCCATCGAGAGAGAGACCCCATAGCAAAGATTTTGTTTGCCTCGATGGACAAGTTGAAAGTAGATGTGTGCATTCATACTAATTTTTGAGACTATCACTAGAAATGATTTATTTCAACCAGGCCTGTGATATATTTTCTCTCACTTTATATTCAGAATGATCTCGTTCATTGAGGCCTAACTTAAGAAAATTGATGAAGTTTAAATGAGATGCAATTTGAGACACTGAAGTTGTCAAACATTGTGGTTTGGAGGTTGAAGATAAGAAAAATAAATTATCCCTTTTTTGGTTAATTTTTTTATGTGTTTTTAAGATCATATTTGTATTGCCCGATGGAGATATTATCGTGTAGTATAAAATAAGAGAAATGGAAATATTCTATAGGTAATAAGGGTTCATTGCCATCAACTTATAACCTTATCTCAATTTATACATAATAATATAAGGGAGAAGCATCCATCATGGAATTCCACTCGAGTATAGGCATGTTATCCAAGAATGGACTAAAATTAATTCTCAATAAAAAAAGCATCCTTTCCTTGAAAGATAGCGAAACTAAGATGACAAGAGCCTTGTTATAGCACTTCAACAAGGTAAAAAAAATGAATGAATTATCATTTGCAACAAAGGAACAAAAGGTTGTTGGACTAGATAAGAAAACAAACTCCATTTTTTTTTAAATGATCATTCAACTTCAAAGGGTCCATAGGTCTTAGAGATTGAACTTGTGCTCTGATACCAAGTGTAGGGACCATCCCTATGATGCCATTTTTTAAAACTTTGTTGGGTCCTTCGTTTTTTGAATAGATATGGAAAACAAGCTTGGAAAATAGTCGCAGAGGACAAATGGATAAAGCCACCAAAAGCATATCACCGGAATATTGGGTGCAACAGTAAACTAAATGTTGGGACCTGAGAAGCTAGAAAAATAAGAAAACGCACCTGCGAAAGCAGGAACGCTGGATTAATTTTGAAAGAATCAAGAGGAAAAGGGAAAAAGGTACCAGGATTTTTTCAAAGTAGACCAAATCAAAGGCGAGATCAAGGAACCTCTGGGAGGACCATATCCAGTGAGTGAGCCTATAAAAGAAGACATAAAGGGACAAACCAGGCATCAATCAATCAATAGATAGAACCTCTAATCCACATGCTTTCCATCCTGCTGATAATCTCCTACAAGATTCTGCAATCTGCGCAGAAGTTTTGATTCATGTATATGGATTGTAATGTCGGATCCTCAATGTAATGGTTGGGCTATATTAATAATAAGAGGAGTTCTGGGAAAATATTGTGTTACATGGTTCATTTTTTGCATGGGCCCTTTTAAAATTTCTTGCCTCTTAAGTATATGATGTATCTGTCTTTCCTTTTATGAATGTATGGCTCGACAATGATTGAGTTGTGTAGGATAATACGCTGATTAATGATGCAAATGATAGCATGAAAGACTTAGTTTTCTACCATTAATTTATATCCCTTATTTATTCCACTGGTTTTGGCTTGCCTCAAGTGAGATGATCATTTTGCACGAAGGGAGTAAAAATGCCAGCAAAAATCTAGACTACGATGGCCTCCTTTGTTGGCAAACTCAAGCCGAACCCTGGGACTTCACTACTCTAAATTTTTCGCCAACAAAAGGTTATGTTGTCAGGACCCTAAAATTTTAGAATGGATCTAGATCATGGTATCTAGAATTTTTGGCAGAGGTATTTAGGATTAGTGGCATGAGAAGGTTGACCATTTTATTGTACAACAAGGTCAACTAAGGCAGAAGAATCTAGATTGGGTTAGAGAAGATGTTTTGCACGTTGAACCTACTTATGACCAGTACAGAATCTTTTGGTATGAGTTTCCTGAGAAGTCACAAAACCGGTTAAGGTGGTTGGAAGTTAAAACAGAAGCTGGAAGTCGCCCTAGGCTTCATAGAGATTGGCTTAATGCTAATTTGGTTGAACTCCACCTCGTAGACACAGACCTAACAAGGGTTGTTGATTTTTGGGTAAATGCAACATTAGAAGGCTATATTATTGAGTTTGCGGCCGAAGATCATTAGTCCTTTTCTAAAGCAGAAGCAATATTCAAGTTTGGATTGCGCGAAAGATTGTTGAAAGAGATCCCCCTTTGGATCAAAAGTCTTGATGGTTGAAGAAAATATACTACCGTTCCAAGAAGATCGAGTGGCCGCTTAAAACCCTTAGTGTCGAGGGTTGGATCTAGGGGGAAGAATGTTGTGCAGTGGCTAAAAATGAAGGGTTGTTGCGATGGACCAAGAAGAGATGTGTAAGGCACGAGATTTCAGAGCATTGCGAAGGGAGAGAATAGTTGATGAGTGGAGAGAAAGGAAGTTGTGGGAAACTAGGCATAGAAGAAGAGAGTTACAAAGGATAGGAGAAGTGACGATAAGTCCAACATCATAGGAGAATAACATGGATAGTCCTGAGTTACAAGGAAAAGGAGAGAATGAGGGACCTCCTTTTGGCGAAATAGGAGACGGCAGTGGAAGTATTGCAAGAATTTTGGTTGGGATCGATAGACCCCGCTCAGAATCAAGAGGATTTCATACAACCGAGCCATTTGTACAATTGATTATGATGTCTGGTGAGCATACTCCAGTAAACAATGACATGCACTTTGTGATGAGGCAATATTATTTGAAGAAGTCAGTTCCCGCTCATGACAACTCACAACATAATCGAGTAACTCCTCTCCCTAACCTTCCCTTGGTACTTGTTGACCACTGGAGTGGCACCTGATGATTATATGAAGACTCCATGCCCAAGGATAATCCAAAGGACACCTGTACCATCAAATATCATCAGTCAACAAAGTTTTTTAACTCTACTTCTATCTTCTCATCATCTTTCTTGTACCCAAATTCCACACCCTGCGGGGAATTGTAAAAAGTGATACTAGTAATGATGAATTTTTGAGTCTGTAACAGGCATAGGATGTTGGGACACGATCAGCGAACAAGTACACCTTGGAATGTTTTTTGTATCCAGTTAATTATCCCTTCTTTTTCAGGGGCGGATAATTTTCTGGGTCTTTTCACTCATTTTTTACCCCAAAGCAGGGGTGACGGTTTGAAGGTTGAGCCCCTAACACATCTTAATGTTTAGAGTCGATGTATATTACCATACTAGATCACAAAAAAAAAATTGTGGAATTTGGCTAGGTCTAAGTAGGATTTTTTAATGATTAAAAATTTCCTGCAAAACGGGAATTTTTAATTATTTTCTCTGTAATGATGTAAATAAGTGGCCTTGGGAAATGTCTAGGGTGTGTGACTACTCGAAATTCATCCTCAGAGACCCAACATTATTTCACGCTTATCTTATGATGGTTATTGCTCATATCAGTTTTTTGCTTATAAATCTTAAATAAATAATCTATTTAACTCTAACAATTCTCCTAGAAACTCACATCTCTTTTTTAACTTAACTTTTCATTAGGGACCACCCCCTTAGCTAACCTAGGAGATAGCTTAAACGGAGAGAGAAGGGATTTAGTGTGACAGTCCCTTCTCTGAGTTCCCTGCCACCAACCTCACCTTGTGGGGTTGAAGATTTTTCTCACTGACTTGTAGGTAGGTGTAGGCGGCAGGGTCAACATCTTTGGCGCCATTGCCGAGGACAAGCTTTCTTGTCCTTGGGAAATCAACTAACCTTTTGGTTTTAGCATTTTTGAACTTTAGATTTAGGTTTTTGCTCAATTGGCGACTCCACTCAATCCAAATTTTGCAAGAGCGTCTACTAGGAGAAATTCATGTGGTCTAGTTAGCCCCTCTGTTAAAATTTATGTTTTCCCACCCCGGTTTTCAGTTTCTCCTTATTTCTCCCATGTAGTTACATGCCCTTTCCCATAACCATACATTCAACAATGCTGAAAAAATAAATTTGCTGAAAACACAAATTCTGGAAAATTTACAGAATGCTGGAAATTGTAGAAATAAAAATCAGCAATAATAAACAGCCATTAAAACACATTAAAACACTGATTTTTTTGTCAACATGACCCTGGAAAAACCCCCTACAACTCTTGGGGAAAACCAGTTTGAGAGCTCTTCTTTATTTCTGAAAAAGCCTTTTTACAACAAGAAAATTTCAACAAAAATTACAACAAAATAATTTTTCCAGCAAGCAAACTTATTTGTTTTCAGCCCAACAGACCACTTGGAAACTTTGCTGTACACGCGGTACGGACCGTACGGACTGTACGGACTGCCGTACGGACAAACCTCGACTTTTGTGCCGAAAATCAGTTCCTCGATATTCGTGCCCAAAAATCAGTTTTTCTCAGTTTTCAGCAAAAAATCAGTTTTTTCTGCTTGTTCTTGCAGCTGTTCTGTTTGTCCTTCTGGTGTTCTGATTTTGCTGAAGAGCTGCCTGGTATGTGTGCCAAACTGCTGCCTCTTTCTCCTTCTTGTCCAGAAATCTCCCTTGCTCTCTTGCTCTCCTTCTCTCAATCTGCTCATGAAAGAATGAATGATCTTTTCCTCCTTTTCCTCCTTTAATATAACTCCAAGTGACTTTTGGGTGATCCAAGTGACTTTTGGGTGATCTCTAAATCCAATGGCTGAAATAGATTTAGATCAATGGCTGAGATTAAATGCACATTTAAATCTCACTTTCTATTTTTTAATTCACCCACTTTAATAAAGACCCACTTAGTCATTTATTTCCAAAGTCACTTTTCCTTTCTAAATTTTCATTGACTTTATAAAAGTCACTTAAAATTAGACTTAGTAACTTTATCACTTAAAGTCACTTTTAAATTAGATTTTAACTTTATAAAAAATCATAAAGTCACTTTAGGAGAAAAATTAAAATCTTTTGGACACTTTCCCCTAGGCCAAAGATCAAAGCCTAAGGGAACCACCTGTCCTCCGGTACCAAATTTCAACACTCCCTCTTACCGAGGAAGGTGTTCCTCACCACACCCATCTTGTCTCTGAAGTAACATGCTTGCCCCGTGGTAAGGCTTTGGTAAGAATGTCTGCTACCTGCTCATCAGTGGAAATATACTCAAGCTTCACAGCTCCCTTCTGAACATAGTCTCTGATGAAATGATATCTGATCCCGCTATGCTTTGACCTGTCATGAAATACTGGATTCTCAGTGAGTTTAATGCAACTCTGATTATCACAGTAAATCACTGAAGGTCTCAACGGCTGACCAAATAAGCCAAACAACATCTTGCGAAGCCAGATGGCCTCACAACTAGCTAGACTGGCTGCTATATACTCTGCTTCTGCTGAACTCAGTGCCACTGACTGATGCTTCCAGCTGAACCATGACAC
>APFE031674574.1:119633-138970 GCA_000404065.3 Pinus taeda
TCTCAATCTGCTCATGAAAGAATGAATGATCTTTTCCTCCTTTTCCTCCTTTAACCCAACCCTAAATGACTTTTGGGTGATCCCTAAATCCAATGGTTGAAATAGATTTAGATCAATAGCTGAGATTAAATGCACATTTAAATCTCACTTTCTATTTTTTAATTCACCCACTTTAATAAAGACCCACTTAGTCATTTATTTCCAAAGTCACTTTTTCCTTTCTAATTTTTCATTGACTTTATAAAAGTCACTTTAAAATTAGACTTAGTAACTTTCACTTAAAGTCACTTTTAAATTAGATTTTAACTTTATAAAAAATTATAAAGTCACTTTAGGAGAAAAATTAAAATCTGTTGGACACTTTTCCCTAGGCCAAAGATCAAAGCCTAAGGGAACCACCTGTCCTCCGGTACCAAATTTCAACACCCTCTCTTAATCCTGAAAGGGTTTTTAGAGAGAGGTTGAATAGACTTTCTCATAGTAGAGCTCTTGTCAGTCTTGGGCAAGAGGCTATTTCTGATATTCATTTGCTTTTTCAAGAACAAGTAGAGCCTAACATCATGATTGATCTTTTTGCTCCTTGTGACTTCACTAACATAAATGGCTATCCTCACAATATCCCTGACAAGGCTATTGAAAAGTTGTCTTCCTTTCAAGGTAACAATGCCATTAGTGCTACATCACATGTCAAAAACTTTAATGTTTGTATCTTTAAATGGTGTAACACTGCTAACTATGAGGATGTGAAGATGAGACTTTTTGTTTTATCTTTCGAAAAGGATGCTCTTGACTGACTCACTGAGAAACCTGCTAACTCATATAACTCTTTACAAGCCATTCTAACTGCATTTTTAGATAAGTTTGGAGAGAAGAAGGAAAATAGGCATTTGGTCAATGCCATTAGCAACATGAAAAAAATGAGAATGAAACCATGGAGAAGTTTAACAAGAGATTCAATGAATTAGTAAAAAGCATGCCTGCTACTGTTAAACCTTTTGATGAATTTCTTTTATGCTCATATCTAGATGATTTTGGGGTTGACACTGCCTAGGAGCTGAGGAGGAAGGAGCCTAGGAATCTAAGTGTAGCTCAATCTGAAGCCTTGAAGATAGAAAGGGCTAGAAAGCAATTAGGAAAATATGAAATTCCTGGTTTCAATAAAGGGCCATCAAAATCGAATGATTCCAAAGGCAAGGCCAAGGAAGAGACTATGCATTATCCTATTAAAGAATTAACTCAACTCATCAAGAGCATGGAAGCAAATCACATCAAAGAAATGCAAGCCATGCAAAATAGGTTGGTGGCCATGGAGAGATCACAAGTGCAAAGATTCCAAACTAGGCCAAATGATAGATGGCAAAATAATAGATGCCCTCAACAGGAGGATAGGCCTCCAAATCCATTGGAATCCACCAACATGGTAGAACAGATTCCCCCTTTTTGCAGGCCATGTAATGAGTTCCATGAAGAAGCCACATGCCCATATGTGAAGAGAATCATGGAAAGTGGCATGTTAGGAGGGACAAGTGGTCAAATCAATATGTTTTCCATGGAAGATCAGATATACACTTTTGAGAGAAATCAAGAGATTGACCATAGGCCTAATCTTGGGGTTTACAATATGATTGCAAATTTTGACGAGGTCGCTAAGACTTTTGGGGGAAAACCTACATCTGGACAGAGTCTTGCTATGGCAAAACACAAAGGGATGACTTATTAGAGAAGGGATATCCAAGACCAGAATAATCACATAAATTTTTTTCCTTCTATTTCAAAATTGAATTTTGACTTAGGCAATTGGTTGAATAATGCAAAGGTTTCTATTCCAGTGACAAAACTTTTAAAGATACCATCTCAAAGGGCCAAGCTACTAAGTGCCATTGAAGTTACTCAAAGGGAAGAAAAGCCTAGTTACGAACCAGAAGATGAGGAAATTGTATTGAAAAGTATGAACTATTATGTGGGGAATGAAGATCATCTACCATTTTATGTTTCTTTGATAGTGAATGATCATCTTTTATACAACTGCATGCTTGACTTAGGGGCTTCATCAAATGTCATGACCAAGAAAGTCATGGAACAACTGAATTTATGTTATATACCTAAGGGGGATAATATGGGGTACCAAGGGAGATACCCAAGGTAATAATGTAATAATGGGATGGGCCATAGTAATAAATAAGGTGGTTAACCCATATCATGTAAGGGACCACAAGTAGTTAATAATAATGTAATGGGCCCATGGTATTAGTTCGATGGTATGAGGGAACTATGGTAATGATCCATGGTATTGTATGTATGAGGCCTATATAGAGGCTAGAGACTCTACATGGAGAGATGTCAAGGAATTGTGTGAAGGAAATGTCAAGGATTATTGTATGAACAGGCATATGGCTTGTGGAGTGTTCTCCTTCCTTAAGGAGTGAATGTATGGTGTTGCCCTACCTTAAGGGTTTGATATCAATAAAGAAGCATTTCTATCTATTTTGATTTTGTTATTATTGGGTATATTTGTTATTTCTCATATATTCTGAGTTAGATCTATAACAAGTGGTATCAGAGCTATAACAAGTGGTATCAGAGCACTTTCTTGGGCAAAACAGTGGAGAATTTTTATTTTTTTTTGCAAGATTTCGGGGGTGGCGAGTTTGCAGATCAAATCTATACATTTCAATGCAAGATCTGCAAAATCTAATTCCAGATCTGGATTCTATGTGAAAAAATACCCGATTTCAAAAAAAAATCGGTTGAATCAAAGTCCGGATGAAGGAGATATCGCTGATCTAAAAATCAGTGGGGTTGCAGACAATTTTTCAGGATAGTGAGTTTGCGGCACAGATCTAGATGTCCTGGTGCAAGATCTGCAAAATCTAATTGTAGATCTGGATTCTTTGTAAAAAAATACTCAATTTAAAAAAAAAAAAAAAAATCAGTTGAATTGAAGTCCGGTTGAGGGAGATATCGCTGATTTAAAATCAGCTCTTTTTTGCAGAAATTTTGGTGACGACGGGAGAGTTGTAGTGCAGATTTGAAATTCTAGTGCCTGGATCAGGATTTCTATCATGTGGGCAGATGCAGAATGATTTTTCCATTTCCAAAAACATGTCATAATAGGGATTCTGAGCAATATTGACGAAATTGTGACCATTTCAAATTTTCGCCAATTTTTTGTTTTTTGTGATGGCAAGCCCAGATCAGAATGTGAGGGACTTGTATACATTTGATGGCTCTCATCAAGCCAAATGGCTAGCACAAATGGAGAAATTTTTTAAATTGCATTACATCATGGATGATGAGACTCAGCTGAGTGTCGGAAAAATATACTTGGACAATGACAGGCGACAATGGTGGCAATGGCATCAACGTTGCTATCAAAGGCCCGTGACTTGGGACACATTCACAAAAGCTCTTATGGACCACTTTGACTGTAAAGCTAATCTTGTGGATAAGCTCACACAGACAGACATACAACCTAGCAAAGATTTTATTTTAGAAAAGGAAACCAATGAACCTAAAGGGTTATTTTCTGATGGTATCTCCTTATTGCAGGTTCATGGATTGATTCAGAAAGAGAATATCATTGTTTCTATAAATCCTAGTTGCAAGCATAATTTCATCAATATTAATTTGGCAAAAAAATTGCAAATTCCAGCAAAACACATTGAACACACACAGGTGGATGATGAGGATGTTCAAGTGTATAAGGATTTGAAGATTTCTATGGATAAGTATGTGTTGCATGGTAATTTTAATACTTTAGAGATGGATAATATGGATGCTGTTTTGGGATATCCTTGAATGGAATCAGTGGGTACTATCAATATTAATGTGCAAAAGAAATTCCTGAAACTCTGGTATAAAAAGAAGAAAATTACATTACAGGATATTTCCATCAATAAACAGGTAGAGTCCACGGAGGGTGACGCAGAAGATGTTCTAGGGACTGACATATCAGATGATGAGCCTTTGATGATCGATAATCAAACACAAACAGAGGCTGAAGCAGAAAAAGTTACATGTACATCAGATGAGGGCTCAGTGGTTGACGTCATATTGGAAAAGAAGACACCACAACAGGCACCACAGCAGGATGAATTAAAGAAAAAGATACCGTGGGTTAAAACTTCAACATATCATCACCCACATCAACTTGCAAGACAACAACCATCAAGATGGCAACCAATTAGCCACAAGGAAAACAACCCCCACAGGACAGATAGAGAGGAGCGAAGATCCATCTACTACACATCAACATAGAAGGGATGCCACGATCAACTTCCATCTCAAGCGAGCGAGGCACCAGCAAGATCAAGGGTTCACCTTTCTCTTGGATCGCTAGATGCACGTGCATGGTACCAGTGGACTACTCTTTTGAGTAGATCTTATTATTTGTGTTCTTCTCATGTTTCGGGGACGAAACATGCTAAGGGGGGTGGAACATTATATACTTAGGGGGGATAATATGGGGTACCAAGGGAGGTACCCAAGGTAATAATGTAATAATGGGATGGGCCATAGTAATAAATAAGGTGGTTAACCCATATCATGTAAGGGACCACAAGTAGTAGTAATAAATGTAATGGCCCATGGTATTAGTTCAATGGTATGAGGGAACCATGGTAATGACCCATGGTATTGTATGTATGAAGCCATATAGAGGCTAAAGACGCCACATGGAGGGGGGTCAAGGAATTGTGTGAAGAATATTGTATGAAGTTATGAACAGGCATATGGCTTGTGGAGTGTTCTCATTCCTTAAGGAGTGAATGTATGGTGTTGCCCTACCTTAAGGGTTTGATCAATAAAGAAGCATTTCATATTATTTCTGGGTTTATTTGCATTGTCTTATATTTTCTTATCAGATCTATAATATTCCCGGGTTAGATCTATAACAATTTAAGGGTATCTAGGCCCTATCACAACATATGTTCAATGGATTCTAAAATAATTGTGTCTGAGATAATTAAAGATTTACAAGTTTTTCTAGCTGCATACACAGATAGAATAATGACTATGGATATTGTTGTAATAGATGTTCCTGGTTCATGGGGAATGCTCCTATCAAGAAAATGGGCATCAGATCTAGGTGGCAGCCTTCAAATGGACTTATCATATGCCACCATCCCCATGCCTAATAATACCTTTGTCAAACTTGATCGAGAGTTAGGGAAAAGATATCATGTTGAAGATCCAAGGAAACCCAACAATGAGATTATCTATAGATCATGCCAGACAGGAAGTGATGCAGTATTGACAAATTTTCTTCCCGCCTTAACAAAACAGAGTCAAAATGAAGAGATTAGGCATAGCTCAAAAAGCTTGGGTACTTCAAATCTTCCATCAGAGCATTTTCAATACGAAGCAGTAGGATTGGCAATAAATGCATCATCATCACTATCGCAACTAACCAAGAAGAAAAGAAAAAAGCAAAAAAAGATATAAAAAATGAACCACCAGCTTTGAGCGGGATCAAGCCTCAACGCATCAATATTCGGCAAAGGAAAAGGAAGAAGTTTGGTATATCTGATGACCACAAACATGTTAATATTGGGGCAAGTCATAATCCCAAGATAGTCAGAATTGAGCAAGGCAAATCAAAGAAAGAACCTATGGACTTGCCTGTGAGTAGGCAAGTTCTCAAGATGGATTTTACCAAAGACATCTGATGCCATGGGGCATTTTTTGTATCATATTTCTAACCTTATCCCTTGTCATTTTTGTTTAATTAGTTTTATTTCATGAATAAATTATCATTTATGCTCTTAGAATAAATTTTGATTTCTTTGTTTCTGTACTTTACTTCATTTGATGATATTTTGAATGGATACTGTTGATATACGTCTTTTGTTAGTTGATGCAGATTCCAAGTTCTTGCACACTATCACTTTGTATCTAGCATGCATCACCATATGGAGCCAAATGTTGACCACTGGAGTGGCACCTGATGATTATATGAAGACTCCATGCCCAAGGATGATCCAGAGGACACTTGTACCATCAGATATCATCAGTCAACAGAGTTTTTTAACTCTACTTCTATCTTTTCATCATCTTTCTTGTTCCAGATTCCACACCCTGCGGGGAATTGTCAGTGATACCAGTAATGATGAGTTTTTGAGTCTGTAAAAGGCCTAGGATGTTGGGACTCGATTAGCAAACGAGTACACCTTGGAATGTTTTTTTTAATCCAGTTAATTATCCCTTCTTTTTTAGACAGACAATTTTCTGGGTTTCTCACTCATTTTTTACCCAAAAAACGGGGTGATGATTTGAAAGTTGAGCCCCTAACATATCTTAGTGTCTAGAGTCGATGTATATTACCATACTAGATCACACAAAAAAATTGTGGAATTTGGCTAGGTCTAAGTAGGATTTTTTAATAATTAAAAATTTCCCGCAAAACGGGAATTTTTAATATTTTTCTATGTAATGATGTAAATAAATGTCTAAGGTGTGTGACTACTTGAAATTCATCCTCTGAGACCCAGTATTACTGTAGGACCCACTTTGGGGGTCAAAAAATGACTTATAGTCCTTCAAAAGCCAATTTTCCTAATGTTAGTGGCAAAAATAAGGAAAAAAATGAATAATTGGAAAAATTTGTAAATTTTTCCAAAGTCAAATTTTGACATGGAAATTATGTGGAGAGTCAAATGTGTTATTTCAGTTACATGGGGCCCACCAAAAAGGTGCTAACTCAATTACAACCCAAGTCAAAGTCAAATTGGGCCCTTGTTGAGTTCATACGTATGGCCAAAAGTTCACCTTGATATAATTCAAATGTTATGGATTAAATGTAATGGAATATAAGTCTGAAGTTTAAACTTCAATAAAGTGGGTGGGGATTAGACCCCACCTCAATCATATAGTGTACGTAGGAGGCAATAAAAACAGATTTATGCACATGCCATTAAAGATTCAACGCAAAGGCAAAGAAGGTTCCACGCAGGGGTTAAATTTGACAGCTGACCCTACCCGTTAAGGAATTTTTTTATGACGTTTTTATTTTTAAACTGCCCATCATATGACTTTTAAAATTTATTTGTACAAGTTTCATCTAATTTCAAATTCTACTCATAATTGTTCAAATTTTCCATTCTTTGTTGTACCATTCGGCTCAAATCTCATTGCTACACTTTGTTTTGAGACCTACTCATCAAATTTTTCTGCAAATTTTCCATATTGTTCAAATGTTCTGAATTTTTTTGTTTAAAATGGAAATAGTGATAAAATAGTTGGGAAATATATAAACAACCAAAAATAATATTATGAAGTGAAAAAATATATATTCATGATTACTTTCACATGAAAATAATGAATGTTAATATTGTTGCAACAAATTTGACAAAAATAATTCACTCACACATACCATGTTTTCCATTTGAGTCACTACCATGTTAATCCCATTAAAAGAACAATAGCTGTGAAATAATTTTCAAACCAAAAACATAATGTGCATGAACTATGTAAATGTTCAAAAAGTAGATTCAATATCACCATGTACACAAACTAAATTTTGGACAGTTTCACCAAAAGAGGTAATTGTCAAAACAACACTATTACAAGCATAAAAATAAAAGCAAAAACTTTAAATATTTAAGGTTCTCCTTTCTTTAGCATCTTTCCAGATGTCAAATACCCTATCCCATTCCACCATTGATGAATCAAGCCTTGTTAGAGACACCGGCATCAAGGCATCCAATGCAACTAATGATAGCTTTGTTCTTCGGACATCCTCGAACTATACCCTCGACGGATACATAGCCCTCGACCTCCAACTCACTTAACCCTAAGGAAGAACCTTAGGACCTACCTAAATCAAATTTAGGATTATTATGTGATATGCTTACATACGATGATTCAACAGTTGGGGATCATACGCCATGGGAAGGAAAGGGAAGGGAAGGGAAGGGAGGGTACTCAAGAAGGGATATTGAAACTCTCAGGTCAGGGAGCTTGGTTGAGCCATTCACAACGCTGGTCAGGTTTTTTCGACAGAGGGTTCTGTACGCAAAGGTGGACCAATAGATAGAAAGAATAGATAGAGGTTTTTGATTTGCTGTTGGTCGGGTTACCCTCTCCAATACGCCCCCGAAGTGTCACATTTACTTCAATCCACATTATCGCTTGCCCCCTTTAGGTTTGTTGGAAGGATCAACACTGCTTGCTTGAGGTTGGAATAATTGCTATCGCCGCTTGTCCCCATGAGGTTTCAAGGATAGCTACCCCTGCTGGTGGATCTGGTAATGGACTTGGAGCTGTAGATGAGCAGAGCTGCCGGATCTTTCCAGGTGTTGACCGCTACCCACCCACTCACATTTACGCAAGCGAAACCTTGTCCGATGCGGACAAGCGACTACATTGATGGTGTTGGTCGAGAGTTTGCTTGCTCACTCTTGCTCTCCTTTTTTCGAGCAAGCGACTACGTTCCTTACCTTCACTAGAATTGTGTGAAGGCAAGTAATAGGGAGAGCTAGAATGCCTCATCATTCTCATCAGCTTTCAATGCCAAATACCAGGTACTTTTCTTTTCCCCTTTCCCTTTACTTCAAGTACGACCTACTCCTACCAACCCATCTTTCTACTTACCAACCTATCCGGTTACTCCATCACCCTACTACTCCTCGAACCCACACCTCCACCTCCAACCTAGAGCCTCTCACCCTACAGAACATTCTCTTGATTTAAACCACCTACTGCAACCACTAAGATTTATGTTTTAAGCAAATGGTTTCAAAGCCTGTGCAATGGTCAAAGAAAGGGTAAGTGAGCCATTCATTCTCTAAAGGTTAGTTAGGTAGCGCCTTACCTAGATAGATCTTTCCTTATCTCCACTAGCACCTTACCAACTTGCTCGTTCACCCAATTTGTCTATTAGATCCTTCAATATAACCTTATATATAGTGCACCACACCACTTTTATGTATTGGCTTCGAGCCGTGTTTGTACTTGGGGAGTGATCATGCAAGATAACATTATATATGTTGCATCACTTTGATGTCTGGTCCATCCTTTCTTATAGGTTGGGCTGCTCAGTTGGGCTACTCGGCTGAGCTAATCGACTGCTCGGCTTGGATACTCGACTGGGCTGGAAGCAGTCATTGTCTAGAAGCTCTACTCAGTGCAGCTATTCATAAGTGATAGAACTCTTTTCACTGCATGAATGATCTCTACTCATCGAAGCTCTAGTCGGTGCATGAAGCTAGGGTCTGTCGGTGCATGAATGATGCTCCTGTCAGTGCAAATAGAAACTTCGATCGGTGCAGCAGTGCCAGTTGTCAGTGTAGCTTGCTCCAATCTCATTGCCTGAAGGTCATTGCTTATAGCCGCTAGTTGATGTAGTCGATCACTCGATGCACACGATCCAAGAGTCGATCCAGGTGTTGATCACTATACCAAGAGGCGATCCAAGATTTGATGTCGGTACTCGATACAGGTGTCGATCACTCAATGCCAGGATTCTTTGCCACTAGTCAATGCCAAGAGTCGGTGCACTCGATAGGGAGTATTTGCTTATAGCTGCTTATAGCCTACGCTTACTTTTTTGCTTTTTCAGACCTAGACACTTACTTAAGGTAATACTATACCATTTCGCGAGGGAATGGTTATTACAAGACGACTTTCTTTTGGACAGCTAACTATCTATCTATCATTGGATGGATTGGTTTCAATGCCCCCCCTTTTGGAAGCCAGACTACTTAGATTATTGGAAGGGAAGGGCTTGGGTTGGCACTTTGAATTGGACTATTTACTTTCTCCACTTGAATACTTTCTTATGGACAACCACCCTCTTTCTTGCATTGCCCTATCTTTGTTATTGATCAACTACAACCAGACCCCTTATATTGGATGGATAGAAGGAAGGTGCCAGCCTTGGGTGGGTACTTTTCACTAACATGTTGGCACTTTGAACATTGCTTGCGCACCTTTACCTTACTCGCATTACCGTTGCGCTCCTTGATATGTCTATTTCTCTTTACTTAAGGTACGACCTACTCCTCCCATCTGGTTCTCTTTACCTTGAACTGCTGCATAACAAAACTTAGTTATTAACCGGCTTCTTGCTTAGGTATTGACCAGTCATATTGACTCAGCCAGTGAGACAATGCTACCATTGTGTGGTGGGATGGGAGGAATCATGGCATAGGAACTGCCCTATAGATTCAATACGGCAGCTAGACGAAGTCACCCGCTACTCGCTCTTTGCAGTAAGGGTCACTGAATGCACCCCTAAAAAGTCTTCTCCAAACAATCTTAGGGGCAGGGGAGCTTTCTTGCAGGAGCTTGGCGGAGGACTAGTACTCGCTTGCTAGCTCTTAGGCTGGCTGGATGGGGTGGTTGGAAGATAAATGAAGAAGTTCTCCTGGTGACTTGATGAATAAGGATGTTTGCAATTAAGACAAGGTCCGGAGGGCTTGCGCTGCTGAGGGCAAGGAAATGAATAGTTTGATCCAACCTCCTTTGATCCTTGATCCTTCCTTTGATCCTTCCTTTCAGTCACTTGTCTTTCCTCCTTTCATCCTTTACTTGCCATTACTTGAAACTCCATAGCTTTCTCTTTCTTTTCCATAATGACTGAGCAATAATCACGTATATATAGATTAACTCACCAGCTATCCCACCTTTCCTCTCCGTCAAGGCATCCCTAGGACCAGTAACAAAGCTATCAGTTCAATAATAACATATTATAAAGCAACTCATCTTTCGCTACAAATTGGCTAATAAACTACCGAATCATATTCATTTGATTTCTACCCTACTATTGGTTGTCGGTAGTTTCGCTACAAATTGGCTTGAAACTACCGAATGCATAATGACTGCTAGAATCTCTCTCATTCATGACTGGAATCGCTGGAATCACTGGTCGAACTAAGCCTTCCATCTCTCTAGTAAATCGAAGCGTTCATTAAGCCGCATATATGAACCTGTCTTAATTAACCCGTCTTTAAGCCCATAGATATAAAAGAGTCCGAAGCGCCTGGCTAAACAATAGATTCTCCGGCCGGCTCCTTAAATAACCAATGAGAAATCATGAAAGTGGCTAATAGCCAGTGCAGTAAGCTAGTCATTGCGCTATGAAATACCCAACCTGGCTTAGATAGAACCCGTCTTAGAGAACCAAGCTTAGGGAACCTAAGAGATTACCCACCTGGCTCATACCAAAGAGATTTTCCATCTGGCTCATTGTTAACAACAAATAGATTCTCCGCGTTCTTAGTTTCTCCGCCTGGCTTTATTTCTCTACCTAGCTCTGGCTTGAAGCACCTAGCAGCTCAAATCAATTACCTATCAAGCTCCCTATCAAGCTCAAAGAGATAACCTATAGCTAGGGGTCGGGCTAGAGAATGTACCTCTTTTGCATCAGTTTGATATCCTCTGGACGCAGAAGAAGCAAAGGCCTAGGCACCCCCTATTGAAGGACCCGTTTACCCAGTTACAATTGAAGTTGACCACCCAGCATATGAGCCAGAACCAGTAGCTCCAATTCCAGTCCCAGATCCTGTCGATCCACCCGTTTCATAATCAGTTGATCCTGCTGTTCCAGGTGAGGTTTACCCAGAACCCATTGATTCGCCCATTGAAGAAGCAGATCCTTCTGCAAAACCTATAGGGGCAGATCCAAATCCAGTAAAAGCACCAATTGATCGAGTCTCACTAGCGTCATCTCGCCCAGTATCCTTTGCTGTCCCGGCTTCGGTGTAGATCAAATATCCACGACGACCTTTGCACGGTTCCAAATTCATCACTAGTGGTATAACCACCTAAAGCAGAGGCATCATTAGCAAATATAGGAGCAAAGCCAAGCGCAGTAGATCCATTGGTGAAGGAAAAGGTTAAGGCAGAGCCCATTGGAGAATCTCTAGTAGTTGGCCCGGCAGAGCCGCCAGCGCGGTCAACCCCATAAGCAAAGGCAATAGAGATAGGACCAGTGAATGTACCAGCTGGAATCCCAGCATCCTTGTAAAGAGCAGAAGCAAAGGCATAGATGGGGACAAGGGCAAATGAATATGCGTTACTTACGATACATAGGACCCAGGTATGTTAACCCCGAAAGAACACAGTCAGGCCTAATTAAGCTGAGCTCGTTATATCAACAAGTTCTAAGTTCATGTATAAGTATGATTCATTACCATTCTATTCCAAGCATGTTCATCTTTCAATGGGTAATGTATAAGGTACTCATAAAGCTTATGTTAGATACAAGCCTATACCACCAAGTTCAAGCTCATATCAGCTTGCATGTACTGATTAGGTTCAATACATGGGTAAGTGAAACACAGCTCTATTCATAAGTAATGGAATTAGTATGATTACGAGAATACCACCTAATGATAGATGAAGTATGACCATTGATTCTCTCTGATTACAGGATAAAGAGCATAGTAGTAGTGATATTAAGCTGTATTACTTAGCTAGCTTACTTATTACGATGGTAAACTGTTCCTTTCCCTCCTATTGTGAGGCAAGCCATCCTTCCTTGTCCGATGCGGACAAGTAGTTCCTTCCTTAGTCAGGGCAAACAAACAGCACCCAACCTACCCAAGGCAGGAGATCCAGTTTATGACCCAAAAGCATAACCTATTATTTAAGGACTACCACTTCGTAAAGATCCATATCCTTTTCCAGAGCCTATAGATCCATAGGCAGATCCTGTTTCAAGGCCATCATCCTTTCATCACTCACCTGGCCAATGACCGAACTGGAGCATGCCTGGAAGAATCATTGGAAGCACGTACCGGACACCTATTGTCGTCCACTGGCGGCCACTTGTAATAAAAAGAATGAGCACGCCTATCATATTACGACCGATGATCTGGTCTATCCCTACTAGCACGTATCACAGCTGTAGGCGGTCGATGATCATCCACACTGCTAGCGACTTTGATATCGTAAGTAAAGGAAGGGGTAGGTTCATCTTTCTTCTTCCTTCTTAGCTTCTTAAGAGGGTCCCATAGCCTTTCTTTCTTCCCACCCTATCTAAGGTCCGGAGGGCTTGCGCATCTGAGGGCAAGGAAGAATAAGGTTTCTCCTTTATTCCTTCCTCCCTACTTCCCTACCTTCCTCTCCCCTACTATTCGGCAGGGCAGTTGAAGGAATCACAAAGCATGGGCCAAACATCCAGAGAAACTCATTTGCTTTGAATCGACCGGTTGAACGAACAATCCAACTATAGGCCGGGTAGCTCCTCGGATGCCTACCTAATGGAGGAAGGAGGGACCTAACTACTGGTCCAAATCAAAAGAGAATTGATGGATAACTACAATGAAGGAGCCTTGCCCTCACCCAGCAATTCAGCATGGTCAAACAAGACTAGCTCCTCCTGGCGAAGGGTAAACAACCCGAAATCAAAACACTCAGAACCGGCTTGACATCGAGTTAGGGCTTGACATCTCTAACAAAGAGAAAGATTAGACTGGCCCCGTTAGTTTGTTGTAGAGAAAGAGCCTGTCCTCACCCCCTGGATGGATCGAAGTGAAGTAGTTTGGAGGATGAGACTACCCTTCCTAACCGCACCCTTTGGGTAAAGAAAGGATGGCACCCCCGGATGGAGATGACTTTCTTGAACTCCCTGCCTCCCTCGTCGAGGTAATGTCTTAACCAGCGAGATCTCCCCGGACCAGCAGCTATTATTTCTTCTGAGCTGAGCTAGCATAGAGAAAGCATCTATCCTATTGCGCCTAATCCGTGTAGGCAGGGTAATGCTTTGTTTCATCCGACCTTCCTTCCGGTTGAGTTAACACCTTCCGGCAGCGATGGTCTAGCTAAGGATTCCAGCTAATACACTCACCCTCGGTCCAGCTTGCCTTCCGGTTTGACTAGTAGGATAACCCGTAGGAGCCCACCCAACAAATAGATATTGCCTGGGGCTTTAGGATGGTCTAAACTATCTATAGTTGGTCATGGAGCCTAACCTAGCTAGTTCTACCCTATTGGATGGCTATCGATAGCCAATATCCCCGTCCACTAATGCTATCCACCGCTACTAATGCTATCCAATGCTACTATCCCATGCCTACCGCTATCCACAGCTACTAATGCTATAACCGCTAATGCTACTGCCAGCTGCTTGGGGGTGAGCAAGTAATGGTTCCCACAGCTTTTTTCCAATGCATGGGGGTAGGTCAGTCTCAGTGAATCAATTAGTAGAGTTCGTTAGCTTGCACTAACTTTCTTTCCCATAGCTATTGGACGGGGCAGTATGATGGTGCTAGCGATGGTGTGCGTAGATAGGTTCGAGCGAGTGACAGTGTAAGTTCCGGGAGTGTGTCATAGCATGCCCCTGGCTGGCTACTTGAGTGTTCCTGGCTTAGAGGTTGGGCTGCCTCCATGCTCCTAGGATTCAGGTATAAAGAGGGTAAGGTAAAAGCTAAACTCTCAGGTATATGAAAGTTCTAGTGACGGTTCTACTAGGTCTAAGGGAAGGGCTAATAAATGATCCCAATCCCAATCCCACTGGCCATTCCCATGTTGATTCCGATTCTATCCCACGATCCAACGATCCGTCCGTGGGTTCTAAGGTCTGATAACTGTCCCTCCAAAGCCCTCATGGTATAGGGCTAGTAAAGTAAGTATTTCTGGCGGGTGGGTAGTAGTAAGGTATATGGGTCCCCTGATCCCCTACTGCTACCAGGCTTCATGTTGGGCAACACTCCAAGGACTAGGGTGGAGGAACAAATAGTAAGTAAAGAGTGGATATAAGAAATCCTGTACCTCTGAAGATTTCTTCCTGCAAGTGTGATAAACAAAGCATATTCTCTTGGCTGTCTGAGCTTCATATTCTGATTCTAGGTCTGAAGCTCGTCCATCCTCCAACGAGGCTCTCTGATAGAGCATAGCCATTTGGCAATTAAACGAGATATCAGCTGAAGAAGTTATATATGCAGTTCTTTTTGGCTATAATGAATCCAATTCAATCCGGAAATTCAACGATCTCTGCTAAAAGGGAAAACCGACCTCCTCAGGACCCCTCCATCCTCGCAGGAGCATAGACAATAAGTCTTCGGCTGACCCATCTCATCCATCCATGTCTCTTAAGTTATTATGGTTGTTTATTCTAATCTATCCGGGGCAGGTCTTCCGATGATCCCACCTACTTAGTATTCCTGGCTTCAGCATCAGAAATTGGGCAGCACTCTATCTCTATCGTCTTAGGGTGACGTCAATGCATCAGTATGGAATCTATTATATAAAAAGATATACACTTAACTACAGATTCCAGCCTTTGGCTTTCATCCTAAGAGTCTAACATCCTATCTCTGTCAGATACAGACATCCAATCAGCTCTACTCTGTTTCCATAATTTCTCACTCTGTTTTACTCTGTTTACTATCATTCACATTCTCACTCTGTTTCTTGTCCTAGAAATGATCTCATTTCCTTCTCTAAGCCTATAAGGCTCTGTCTCACTGCGTATTATCATCATTAATTACATCCCTCCTGCAATAAGAAAAGGGTCCTAATCAGAGATTATAACAGAAAAAGATTAGCCTAAGCCACATTCTTCAGCATGCAAAAAGAATGTTCAGCCTGTCAAGAATATACAGCTAGAAGACAACATCCATGCGATATCAAAAGGTTTTTCAATAGGTAATATTTCTTATTTGCATTATATTCTTGAATTAAGCATCATATGAAGGCTATCCTAACTTCGAAAGATGAGGACATCTAAATGTTTCAGTTGGGGGGAAGCATCATTTGAAATGACATAATTTGAAATGACAAAAAGAAATCATGAAACATTAAGACTCCAGTTATGTCATATGTCGAAATGTCATAAGGAAAGGCTTGAGCGAAATCTGAATCATGTTAAGATTTGTCGAGATATATTACATGCAGCGCGATCATGATAATAAGTGGCGCATGTCAGCAAACGGGAAAGAATATCATGTCATTAGGCGCCGAAATGAATGGGAAGGCAACAGCTTAAGTCTACACGAGTGAGACAACTGATGTCTCTGAGCGGATTAGATGGTAAGAAACGGTCACTCAAACCGCTATGATGTTGTTAAGTGACCAAGGCATGTTCAAAATTCGATGAAACCTCCGCTTGCTGCATTCCTAAAAATCATTCATCCAACAAATCGATGTTAAGAGCGATCGCCTCAACTCAGAGTATTGACTCAAACCTGTGGAAGCAGCTCACCGGGGAGAAACGGGGGATTTACAGTACGCCACGAACTTGTTCAGGACAGGGACTTAGCCAAAGGAACCAGTAAGTAATACATTACTAAACCAATCAATAAAATACTTCTGCTATTTTTGTTGAAGGTTCTCTCGAATTCCTCAGTTAAGAAATGAAATAGGGTTGCAAAAGGTTGTCTGTAGTAAACCCTAGCTCTTTTCATCTTCAAATTGGGAGCAAGTCTAAGTTCAGGAAATTCATTTATAAAGGTCAGTAAGTCTAAGCAACATAGCAGAGGGAAAATGACAGTCGGTTTCATTCGAAGAGAGCCCACAGACCATACCAAGCTCCATAGTCAACCTAAAGTCGTAGCTTTTTTGAAAGGGGTAGGATGGTTATCATTTTTTGATAAGTTAGATGGATTTGATGATGCAATTACACTCGAATTCGCCCAGAATTCTAAGCATATTCAGGTTCAGGACAATCAGACCCAAGAATTCCACACAAATGTTAGAGGACTGGATATTGGGGTGAATGAAGATTTAATAAGTGAAGTCATAGAAATTCCCAGGGGTCAGCCTTGGGATAAAGATGACAGGGCACTCAACAACAGAGCCAAAACCAGCTTCTTTCGGTCATATGAAAAGTCTGAATCAAATAGGAATGGAGTGAAAAGAGAGTCTCTCCTAGATGAGTGGGGAGAAATGGCTTACCATATTATGAAATATCTTACTTGTGAGGGGAGACTAAGCATTGTTTATGCTTATCATTTAAGAATGTTGTATCAGATCAGGAATTTAAGCTATCAAAAGCCTCAACAGAGAATCAGCATTCCCCATTTATTGCTTCACTCCTTGAAAGAAATGTGCATAAGGGTCAAAAAGGGAAAGCTGGATGCAGTAGCACATCACTGCTTAATAAAGTTGATAGTTTGCCACAAACTACAGGAGCAACTCCCTCAAATCTCTTGGAATCAGTTTGTCCAAGTAGGGGTAGGCCAGGATAAAGCCCCAGACACAGAGAATCCAATGACTCCCCCTACAAGAGAAGAGAGTGTCGTCCGTATCCACAAGGCATTCCTGGCTGAAGCAAGAGGTTAGGGCATCCATAACTAAGGTGGGTAGGGTAAGTGAGAGGTATAATAGGCAAAGAATCTCAAGGTGGGTGAGTAGATCGCACTGAAGTACTAAAAGTAGGCTAAAGTTCATAGCAAAGACAGTAAGTGCCTACCCCACCCAGCCTTGTATCTCTTCCGTTCCGGCTATCGACAATCCATCTGGTGCTTCTAAGAGAAGGTCATGGGTAGGGCATCACTCCATTGACTAGGGTGAAGGTAGTAAGAAAGTAAGGTAGGCGGATAGCATGCACTTAAGTAAAGGTATCGGTAGGCAGGGCGTAGCGGTAGTACTAGTGGTACCCCCAGGGCCCCAAGTAGGAATCTTGAAGCAGGAAGTTTCTCGAAGTCCTATTCATGCTGTATCTAAAGCCCATGCACCAATGCTCTTCTTTCTATTTGATTTAACACCTATGCAACGCTGCTGCATTGAAGCTAATCTAAGGAAAGGTTCCGCAATGTATCTAGTGATGGTGGTTTTCTCTGTGTGGTGGGCAGTAATAGAAAAAGTAAGGGTAAGTTGGTTTATCCCGGCTGGAAAGATAAGTCTCTAGCAGACAGTCCCCACTAAGTGATTCATGAAGCAAGTGGTATAGGGTAGGTCTAGTTATTCTGTTGGGTCGTTGTGTGTAAACAAGGTAGGGGGTATCCCTCCTCTTCCTGGCTGAAGGCAAGTGTTTGTTGTTGGGTAAGGCAGCACTCCGTTCGTTGGGTGAAGACAGTAAGTCAAGGGTCTGGTAGAAAAGGGTCCCTTTAAATGGTATATTGTCAAGGTAAAGGGTATGGTACAGTGGAAAATAGACCCAACTTCATACAAAATAATAGCAAGTGTGAGCCTGTGCAATGGCGTCTGGAAGTCCGTTGAAAAGGTCTTCCTCCCTCTCTCTATATCTATGGAAACCCTTCCCTTCCTAGGCTGTAAGTTGGGGGTGGGTAAGAAGAGTGTAAAAAAGTGAAGGTTGGGTAAAGTGAAATCGAATAGTGCCGTACCTACAAAGTCTTCCTGGCTGAATCAATTGGTTGGCAGCACTCCCTCAATCCCTCCTCCATCCATATTCTAAGTAAGGTTAAGCGGTAAAGTCCGGTAAACATAACAGGTGTACAGCATGCACATAAGTAAAGTCCAAGAGTCTTCAGAAAGGAAAACAATCAATAGCCCACGCACCCAAGCAAGCCGCTCCTATTCCATCCAATATCCGTTGGCTATAGGTAGGTAGTTCCTCAATTAAAGAGGTAAGTTCGATGAAATTATTCAAGACGGATGTTGTCCAAAAGAAAGGTAGTCCTGTAGGAGGCTGACCAAGACTGTATTCCAGCAAGAAAAGAAAAGAAAAGTGAGGCACGATGCGCTTCACTCCGCTCTTCACTTCGTTTCTCTATATATATGATTCACTTTTGTGATCGATCTTGCATTTTCTGATCTGTTCTGGTTCAGTCCATGCCACGTACAGTCGGTCGCGTACACACGAACCGCTCCATCTAGATCCAAGAAATCAGAATGATAATCCGGAGCCTCCTAATAATAAGTTGGATAATCTGGACCTGACGTTGAGTTCTAAATCCCAATCTGCTACGGGTGTGGCTCCCACCTCCACTGCTGGCTGAGATGCTACAATAAGCTTAGTCCAGTCGGACGACAAAAACCCCTGGAGTCACACAACAACTAGGGCCGAATTGCTTTCATAGTGCGTGCACCTTAGGTCTCACAAGCAACTGTACTTGTAGGAATAGTAAGTATCGTCTGCCATAATTTTGACACGTGAGGAAAATTTGTATGCAACCCTGTAACATAAAAAATCCTCCATGCATCTTTCATGGATGATCCCTCGCAATTAACACGAAGAGTGTCAACAAATGGATGCAACTCTTTCAAACAAGCCTCAAAATCAAATGTAGTTTTGTTTTCTTCACTTTGATAATAAGGATGTTGTAAGTGTTGAAAAATCTTTTCGAGCCAATGCTTTGAATTTCGTTCTCTGCCATGAACATCCTCTAAATAATGGCAAGGGCTAGACAATCTTGCTGAGTTGAAAAATGCAAGATCAGGGAATCTTCCGTTCAAATTCTCTACAAGAGCTTGAACATAATCTTTTGCAAGTT